>BSBK01009492.1:2500-10000 GCA_027943335.1 Chamaecyparis obtusa
AAACATGAAATACTTATCTTTTATAAATTTCAAGTATTTCATTATGTAACATGAGCCCATATAGAAAATATCATGAAAATTCATAGAATGATGGCATCATTCTCAAACATTACTATAATTCTTCACATGAACTCTATTTAATATCCAAAGGTTCTATAAACTATCACAACCTTCAATCTTATTAGATCTCCCTTCAAGTGGTTAGACTTTTAAAGAAGGAACCTAGCTCTTTTTCAAAAAAATTTCATAGACCCGTACATAGTTGGTCATAACTTTTGAACCTGGCATTTTCCCTTCAATCGCTCCAATGATATTCTTCTAAATTGGTTTATCACCAACATATCTGAAATTTAGCAAGATCCACTAGTGCATTTGTGAGATATGGTCTTCGTACCGAGACTATATTTTCTAAGATAGTCACACATTCACCATTAACAAACTACTCTCTTACATTTTCAACTTGGCTCTGATACCAAGAGAATCTAAAATATAGTGGTCTATTTTGGAAAGACATATATCTGGTATTTTGAGAAGAGGAAATATTTAATAGTGACCAGTGGATTGAGTTGTAAACTACCATAACTATAAAGCTGGAGTTTTCATCAGGTTCCATGGTATTCCTTCCCATGGTTTGTGTCAACTGTGCCTTGCAACAAAATAAACAAAAATCCATGTGTATCAAATGAATGCCATTGATAGGAAGTCATAAAACCTGAGCTGGAAAATAATTATGTCATGTGCTTCTATAGAAACCATAAATGACTGCACCTTATATAAATGAATGAAGCCACGTTATTTTGTGAAGCCTGGCGCTTATGTTGAACCATAGGAATTCCCATGCAATTATCAGGAGTTTAGTTTTGGATGAATTTCTATTCATTAGTTTGGACCCGACTTGCAGGTATGATATATTCTATGTTTTAAATATTATAAAATTAATTAGTTCATACTATATATATGTGATATGGCATGAAAAGTATATGTAGAAAGTTATAAATGGATAATATGTTAATCCATTAAGAATGACATTATGTTCTTTAAGACATTTAGAGTTATAGTAAATCATTATAACTTTCTAAATAAACAATTGTTTTTTATTACAACATTAAGTCTAATGGAATGAAAGATTAAATAAAAGGATATTGATGTGCAAATAATTATTCTTTATCATTGAGTACTTTATTTAATCTAATCAATGTAGTCTCTCTTTTATTCATATTTCTATAACATACTATAAAAGCTATTTTCCTTGATCTTTTCTGAGGATGTTCTTGCAGGAAAGGAGGATTGATGTTAGATTGAGAGGGAGTCTAACACTTCATCTGAGGGTATCATTGGATAAGGAGCTCTAAAGATTGACATTCAGAGGGAGTTCAAAAGTTCATGTGTGTGTGACTATATGATTTCAATGGGCCTACCTCATGTGTACATCATAAGGAAGTGATGACTTCTAAATGATTATCACTTGTATTTGCAGAAGTTATTGGAAGGTGATGATCTTACAATAACTTAAATCATGATATACATTATTTATAATGTTGAAATAGGTCATGATGAATTAATGCAACAACTAAGTGTTAGATGTCATTAAGTTGACGATCTATGAGTTGTTTGCATAAATATATCTTGTAAAGAAACAACTAAGTGTTAAATGCCATTAAATTGATGGTCTATAAGTTGCTTTTATAGATACATCTTGTAAAGCAACAAATAAGTGTTAGATTTCATTAAATTGATGGTCTATAAGTTGTTTGCATAGATATATCTTGTAAATCAACAACTAAGTGTTAGATGTCATTGACGGTCTATGAGTTGTTTGTATAGATATATGATAGGTATTTGGTGAATATCATGTGTTGATATTCTACAAGCCAATACCTTATTGAGTACTTGGTGAATATCATATGTTGATGTTCTGATAGGCCAATACTCAGAGTATTTGGTGAATTTCATGTGTTGACATTTTGATAGGCCAATACTTAAGAATACAAATGGCTAGAATTATCGATGGAGGCAATCCACCTGAGAACTTGTGGATAGAATTTTTGATGAAGGCAATCCACATATTGAGACTATGTTTCTATTGATTACATCGTGAGGATGATGCCTTTATTGCTTACATCATATGATTGATGTTGTCAAGTGTCTTAAGTGTTGACATTGGATTGATTTATCCTACCTAGCTAAGAGGGAGTGTTGATGTTTGTAGCATCCGTCAAATAAATAATACTGATGATAAAATTATTATGAGAAATATATATATATATATATATATATATATATATATATATATATATATATATATATATATATATATATATATATATATATATATATATATATATTATATATATATATATATATATATATATATATATATATATATATATATATATATTGAAATGTACCCTTTCTAATTTTATGTGATATTTAAAGCCTCTAATCATATTTTAAAATCAAACAAACAATATTTTAAAAGATCAAGCAATTTCTCAATAAAACCCAAATTGGGTATGCCCAAAATAGTGCCAAAAACTTCACAGCTTCACATATTATTGATAAATCTGAAAGTAGACATTTTTACATAAATTTCACCAGCATAAAGGCCTAAAAAATTACATTTCCATTTCTGTATAGAATTTACACAACAGCTCCAAACGGAGGACAAAAACAATGCTCATCAGGCTCCCGGAAACAACACAAAAGAGCCCGGAAACACCACAAAACACTAATAATCTATAACAGAAGTATAACCACGACCCAATACATATATTCAGCTCTATTTTAACATGAAAATGGCTGCAATATATCAGAAACCCAAACTGATATGAAAAACTCAACCGGAAACATCAAATTCCTACAAAAAGACATCCGAAAACTCACAAATCTGCATTGTTTAGCACAAGGGAAAACTCTGCATGAGCTTGCATATCAAATAGCCTCAAAATCCCATCCTTATCCTTCCTAGAAACATAAAAAATCCCATCTTTGGGTCTCCTTCTCCATAGGTTTGGCAGCCTCTGAAGAACAACAAAGCAATGAGGAAAAATCAAGTTCTAGAATGAGCCTGAAATGCCTCCAAACCCCTTTAAAAGAGGGCATAACCCTAAATCATGACCAAGAGGGGTCAATAATACATATTTTAATAATATTTTTCATTTATTAATCCATTGGTTTCCAAATATTAGCCTCTTTTCCTGAAACTTCACTTTTTGAGCTTGCCAGCCTTAGCAAAAGTTATTATTTTTAATTATTTGAAAAGGGGACATGACAAGTCCTCCCTCCCAAATATTTCTTGTACTCAAGCAATGAAGGTTGCGATGCTCAAGAATATGTTCTCCTTCCTAAGTTGTATCATCCAATGGTAATCCTTTCCATTTGACCAAATCCTCTGTGATGCTCATATTTCACAATCTTTTCTCTCTTGTATCCAAAACCTCTTCTTGTATCAAAACTAATTTCCCTTCATCATCAAGAGGTGTTAATTCTATAGATACTATGGTTTTCTGGCCTAGAACCTTCTTCAGACAAGAGACATGGAAAATATTATGTATTTTTCTATTTGGTGGGAGCTCCAATTCAAGAGCTACTTCTCCTACCTTCCTGATGATCTTATAAGGCCCATAGAACCTTGGCTTGAGCTTCTCTACCCCACTTCTCTTCAAGGTGCTTTTCTTATATGGTTGCAACCTGAAAAATACCAAATCTCCCACCTCAAAAGATCTTTCAGTCCTTTTTCTATCAGCATACAACTTCTATTGGTTCTATGCATGTTGTAGATTATCCTTGAGGGACCTTATTATGTCTTGGATTTGCTTAACGAAATCACTTGATGCAGGTACTCTACTATCTGAAAGTACTAGATCAACAAAGGAAAGGGCATCATAACCATAAAGATCATGAAAAGGAGGCATACCAATAGACATGTGATGAGATGTATTGTAACAATACTCCCCTAGGTGCAACCATTTCACCCAAGAATGTTGTTGATTTGAAACATAGTTCCTCAAATATCCCTCTATCCATTTATTAACTATCTCTATTTGTCCATCTATTTGTGGGTGATAGCTAGTATTGGGAGTGAGTTTAGTTCCTACCAAATGAAAGAGCTCCTTCCAAAAAGAGCTAAGGAATCTACTGTCCCGGTCACTGACAATATTTCTAGGAAAACCATGTAACCTGAAAATTTCCTTGAAGAATAATTCTACCACTTGTGATGCCTTGAAATCAGATGTGATGGGAAAGAAATGTGAATAATTAGTTAGTCTATCTACCACCACATATATGCAGTCATTACCTTGAACCTTGGGCAACCCAGTGATGAAGTCCATGGAAATACTTTCCCATTTTTGTTCAGGAATAGGAAGTGGCTGCAACAACCCTGCAGGAAAAATTTGCTCACTCTTGTTTTGTTGGCATACCATACATTCCTTAATGTTTTCAAGGAAATCCTCCTTCATACCCTTCCATGAAAACCACTCTTGAAGTTTCCTGTATGTCTTGAAGTATCCTTGATGACCAGCCAAAGGTGTGTCATGAAAGGCCTTCAATATCCTCTCCTTAGTTTTTTATCCTGGCACTAAGAAGATCCTATTCTGGTAATAAATCAATTCATCAACAACCTTGTACCTGTTATCATCCACTAACTTATCCAAAATTTTGGTGGCAAAGGAATCTTTAGCATACTCTGAAAGTATGGAGACTTTCCAATCAGCAGAGATAGATGTTAAGGAACACAAAGTGGGCTTTCTTGAGAGAGCATCAGCAACCACATTATTCTTTCCTTTCATGTATTCAATATCAAAATCATAAGCTTGCAATTTTCTTACCCTTTTTTTTTTATGATCATTCAAATCCATTTGGTTCAAGGAGAACCTGAGGGTATTATGGTCTATCTTTACAATGAATCTCCCACATACCAAATATTGTCTAAACTTATGAAGTGCATGCATGATTGCCAACATTTCCTTATCATAGATGGAGTAACCTTTCTCTGATTAATTTAATTTTCTACTCTCAAATGATATTGGATGTCCCCTTTGAGTTAGGAAATCCCCTATACCTTCTCCAGAAGCATCACATTCAACAACAAAAGGTAAAGAGAAATTTGGAATTGCAAGCAAGGGGCATGAACTCATTACCTCCTTAAGCTTATCAAATGTTTTTTGTGCCTCTTCTGTCCAAATAAAAGCTCCTTTCTTTGTCAAATCAGTCAAGGGGCCAGCAAGCTAATAAAATCCCTTGACAAATCTCCTATAGTAGCTACACAGCCCGAAGAAACCTCTCAACTGTGTAAGATTAGTGGGTGGAGGCCAATCCAAAATTGCCTAGATTTTTTGTTGATCAACCTGTACTCCTTTAGAACTTATAATATGTCCCAAATATAGGATCTCTGTCAAACCAAACTCACATTTAGATAGCTTAGCATAGAAGGATTTCTGCTTCAAGATTCCCAAAATAGTGTCTATGTACTTTAGATGCTCTTCCCATGTTTTACTGTAAATCAAGATATCATCAAAAAATACCTAAACAAATTTTCAAAGATGCTTGTTGAATACCTTATTCATACAAGATTGGAATGTTTCTAGTGCATTAGTGAGGCCAAATGGCATAACAAGAAATTCAAAGTGCCCATAGTGACATCTGAAAGTAGTCTTTTCCACATCTTCCCTCCTCATGTGGATTTGATGGTACCCTGATCTTAAGTCAATTTTTGAGAAGTATACAACACCATGTAACTCATCAATGAGTTCATCTATGCGTGGTATGGGATACCTATTTTTTATGGTCTTCTTGTTTAGAGCCCTATAGTCTATACACATTCTCATTATACCATCCTTTTTCTTGATAAGTACCACAGATGATGCAAATGGACTAGAGCTAGGCCTTATGAATCCCATGTCCGGGAGTTCCTTAATAGTTTTTTCTATTTCTTCCTTATAACCTCTTGGATGGCGGTATGGAGTTGTTATAACTGGTTTGGCACCTTGTTCTAACTCTATAACATGCTCAAAACCTCTATCTAGTGGTAATCCCAGAGGCAAATCATTGAAAACTATACTATGCTTATCAAGAATATTTTGAATTTCAAAATGGAAATTACCTTGATTCTTTGGAGAGCTTGTTGGATGGATTATGACTCCTGCTGCCCATGCTACTTGTCCTCTTCAAAAAGTCCTCTCCATCCTCTTTGCAGTGACCACCTTAGGTGCTCCATTCGATAAGCCTCTCAATAAGACTTCTTTACCATTGCAATGAAATTTAAACTCCATAGTTTGATGGTTCATGTAATAGCCTCCAATAGAGTGCAACCATTGAACACCCAATACAAGATCTGTCTCCCCAATGCCAATAGAATAGAAGTCATCACATAACTCATAATCTCCTAAGGTCATCCTGAGTTGTTTCACCACCTGTGTGCAAGGCATAGTGAATCCATCAGCTATAGTAACATTGAATCCCTCAAAATCTTCTGCTTTAAGCCCTCTTTTCATGACAAATCCCTCATCAATAAAATTGTGAGTTGCCCCACTATCCAGAAGAATTTTCAACCTTTTCCTTGCTAGTACCCCTCAAATTTGAAAGGGATGGTATCTTGGGACTCCTGATAATGCTGCTAAAGTGCCATCCTTGCTGATTTCTTTTTCTTTCTCTTATTCTTCCTCCTCCTTAGTGTCATGAAATTCCTCATGGTCATCTGAATCAGATTCTAAAGCAACTTCAATATAGTTCACTTGAACTTTCCCCAACCCTAGAACCCATGGTTCTCTACAAGTGAAACAAAGTTTTTTCCTTCGTAATTCACTCCTAGTCTGTTCATCTACCTTCTTTTTTGCTACATTTATCACATTCTTTGGTGATGGTGCTGGAAAAGTCTTTTTTTGAAAATTCCCCTTATGTTGCCAAAGATTTGGGGGTTTTTGATTTGTGACTGGTTTCATAGGCACACAAGTTTCAAGTTGCAGGCTTCTTTTGATAGCTTCCTATAAGGTTGAGGGTGAGAAAGCCTTAACCAAACCCTTAATAGAATTTTCCAAACCATCAAGAAAAAGATAAATAATCCTCTTTTCACTCATATTAGGTACCATAACAACCACTTTTTGAAATTCTTCTACATACTCATTAAATGATTTGGTTTGTCTCAACTTTGACAATTCTTTAAAATACTCTTCATCATCCTCGAGATCAAATCTATCTATCACTCTTTGACTAAAATCATCAAATGTAGTTACCTGATTATGATCTTGAGTAGTCATTCCATGATACCACCAATCATAGGTTGCATCTTCCAAGTGTAGACTTGTGATTTGAATGGCATCACTCTCATTCATGGGGTTAAGTGTGAAGAAGGTTTGTAATTTTTGTAGCCATGCTCTAGCTGAAATTTTATTTGTTCCATCAAAAGTAGGTGCTGTAAACTTGCTTATTTTATTTTTGAGCTCTCTTCCACTTATGTCATGCTCCCTCCTATACTCTTTCTTGGGCATCAAAATGTTCATC
>BSBK01009492.1:15000-80000 GCA_027943335.1 Chamaecyparis obtusa
TATACACTCATGTGCTTGATGGCCATACTTATTAAAGTTATAACAATAACCATCAAATTTAGGGGTGGATTTAGGAATACCTTTTGATTTTCTTCTTTAGGAATTAGATGTGTGACCTATTTTACCACAATGATAGCATGAGAGATTCGTTGGCCTTGAATTTGTATAGAGTTCTTTTGTTCATCTTGATTTGGTGAGTATCCTTACTCGGTATAACCTAAACCGATAGTGTTGTCAAGTCTTCTTTGACTATTTATAAATCATCCATTCTTTTAGTACTTTCTTCAGCTTTATTTATCATCTCATTATGTTATTGTTAGATCTTCACTTCATTCTTCACTATTTCATTTTCTTCTCTCAATTCACCAATATTTTCTAATTATGGCAGATTCATTTTCTTCTAGCTTTTCAGTTATTTATCTCCTTTGTTCGATAGACAAATTTATTTCTTGTTCTATCTATCTTACATTGTTCATGACATCAATCATTCTTACCATTTGAGTTTCTTGACCGATTTATAGTGTTTTCACTTGTTTAGTGAGGTGTTGATTCTTTTCAAATAGATCTGATATGGTTCCTTTAGATGCATCAGATGTAATTACAGATCTAGATCCTTAAAATAAATCTTCTATCTCTTCTTCATGATAATCAGTCTCTTTGAGCCAAAATGTCAATTCCTTACTTTTGACCAATGACTCTCTCAATTTTTCTTTTTCTTCCTTCCATTGTTCCATGTGAATATGCATTTTTGATTTATTATTTTCAATGGTTTTATCAAGCTTATACTTTTCCATTCTCAAGATATTTTCTCTTTAGTGATTAAACTTCCTCAACAAGAGAACTAGCTCTGATACCAATTGTTAGAATTATGGAAAGGTGTGTACTAAGAGGGGAGGGGTGAATCAGTACCCTTAAAAAATTTCAAACTAAATCCTTGTAAATAAGTAATTCATTAACTCACTATATCAATTTACTCACCACACTCAATAACATAACTCAAATGTAAATGCATGTAATCTTAAAAAATAAGAAAACATGAAACTTCATACACATAACACATGTATTTTGGTATCACAAAAAATCTTGTTAGAAGGTAAAACATGTGGTGAGGATGGAACCCACAAAGCTTCACTTCTAGTCATCCTACCCTATTAGGAGTAACAAAATGATCAGCTAGATCTACCTAGTTAAAGGATTTTAGCAACACTCCTTAAGTGTGCATTCAGTTAAGATTTTTTATAAAAGACTATAAAGTCTACTTTGTTAGTAGATTTTAAGTTTGCTACAATTTCTAGAGAGTAACAGTGAAGTTTTGATCTATTTGATAAAACAAATTACATTGCTAATATCAGATCCATTAAGTATAATAATGAAATCACCTTTCTATGATGAATATGTCATTCTATACTGCTCTATAGTCCTGACCCATTTCTAATAAACTGAATATACTATCAATTCTTTGACATAACCCTATCTAATCTTCATATGTCCTTGAATGTGGCTACTTCTTGATGATACTTATTTTAAATGACATCTTCACATTTATTATATAAAAAAGATTTGACCAAATTAGATTTTTGACACTATCTTAGAAAACCTAATATCAAAGGCTCTAATATTAACCTAGATCATCTTTACATAGGAATCATCGATCATTAAATTATTACATCTATATTAAATATTCACCTCGATGTTGGTAAACCATTTTCTAGCTTGGTAAAATGTTGTTCACCTTGAACTATTGTACTCAATAATCTCTCTACTTAGTGACTACTTTATAGTTATAAATGACTGAACTATCTTGCTCCATTTACTACTGTACATATGAATACTAATGACAACTCTTAATCCATTTATGAGTAACATAGCCACCATCTATAATCATCATCATAGTATATTTATCGAAAGATGTGCAGACAGCTAAAAATAAATAAATCTCACAAGCAAAAGACGTGTGGAGAAATTGACTTATAAATAAAATGATGTGTAGAAAAATGGCTTTGAATCTCTCTTCAACAAAAATCCTTTAGCTTCTAAAACCCGTGTCAAAAAAACATGTGCATTCTATTTTGTAAATATTAGGGCCAACATGAACAATTATCTTAGATGTAACGTAAGTGACAAGTGACATGCTAGCGCTAAAGCTACATCTTCACAAAAAGAAACCTCTTCAAGAGCTCACAAGACATCCACGTGTAAGACTCAAGATAAACCTGGGCTTGACAATGAAAAATATTATCTATGAGCTCTCAAAGGAAATGTGGTGCACAAGTAGGGCCCTTAGTGAAACAAAAAGGATAGCTACTTCAAAACAACACTGTATGGATATAAAACTACTAAAGAGAAGAAAGAAACTAAGGAAAAAATAATTAGTGGAATTAGGAGAAAAAGTTATTCACATTATGGAAAATCCTACGAGAACCCTACCTATGGGATTTAGAACCCTTATCTCTAATTTCAAGAACATGGCAGCATATGAGTCGGCATTGACGAGATCATCCATGTCCCTTTTTAATGGGTGTAATTCTTCTTCCATGGGCAAGGACCAAATATTTAAGAATGGATATTCCTTATCTAAAAATATCATCTTGTGGAAAGATATGTGACCAAGGTCACAAAAATTAGACTTGAGAGTTGTCTATAGCCTAACTACTGAATAGAAAATTATTCCCAAAATATCCTCCTTGGGGATTGTGTGGATAATTTTCAAGATGAAACCAATTATATTGATCAATTATTGCAAATACCTCTTCTGATTGTATCAAAAACTCATCTACATAGAAATGGGTTAGAAATCCATGCTCCATTAATTCCTTACGACACCCCTTTGCCTTCACCATGATAGAATTCAAGCTAGTTAAAGTGGTATGGGTTCATAGGGCCACCTTGTGGCAGCTGATTATCACAGTGATTGACAATATTTAATCTTTTCAATCTGAAAAACCTACATCTACTACCTCTTGGTTTGATGTCATGTATATGTCTAGATTATAAATATTTGAGCACTCTGAACCTTTGGCATTACAAAATCAGAGAACTTCTTGAGGATGGGCTTAACCTCAATGAACAAAGAATGATCCTAGATTAAAAAAAATCTAAAGTTAAGATCAAAAGAATAAATAGATTACTTTTTTTTTCCATTCTACAAAAAGAATACCTTCAAAAATTATAAAAAGATCTATGGTAGAAGGTGCGGGTTCCTGGGCACCCTGAGTGAGCAACTAGTTTTCTACTTCCTTCACAACAAGATTTTCTATCAAATTTTTCTCATTTTTTTCCGCGTTGCTTACTTTCAAATGTAAGTCTACCATCTCCACAATTTTCTATTGTATTTTCTCATTACTTTAATCCAACCTCTCCTTTTCCTTTCCCAAGGCCTCTTCCAAATTACATTTGGATTCTTTGCCTCTTTTTTCTTTCTATTTGATTCCTTAAGCTCACTTTCCTTTGATCTTTTCTCTTGGGAAAGTAGTTCTTGAGAAACACTTAACTCTTTTCCAATCCACTCAGTAGTTATAATCTTTATTTAACCATAGAGATACACCATACTTTCGAGACTAGCCTCTGATTGTGCTAGCTCTAAATCATTCTCAGTAAGCTTATTCAAATATTCATTCTTTTTCTATTGCCCTTGCTGCATATTTTCCTTCATTTTGTTGACCTGCTCTTTCAAATAATCTTTTTCTACTTTCTCTTTTTTAACTTACACACAGAGATGTGTAATCTCCACCTATAAAGATTTATCTCTATCTGTAAGGAAATTATATGTGGTCTTGAGTCTATGTAGCTCCATGAAGATTTTGTCTAGCCTCTTGGCCCTTTTCATATAATCAAATAAAATAACCCTATCTTCTAGTTGCATAGAATTAATATTAATACCCATGTTGTAGACTCCATAATCATTAGGGGTCATTTCTCCCACTGGCTTTAGCACTTTGGGTTGTAAGGATGTGAATAGTGGATATCTTTAGTAAAAAACTACTACTGATAGTAATGTGGCACGCCAAGCAATAATAGCATATTTAGTAAAAAACCTACTACGGATAAAATAATAATTACAAACATAAGTGGATATCTCAACATTCATTCTAAAACTTAGCAAGAGCTTTAAAGAGAAGAGTTATCTTTGAAAGTGATTTGGCAAACCATTTATGTACCTTTAGTGTGAGACTCACAAGGTCTGAGATGAAAATTACTAGTGAAGTCAAAAATTTGATTGAAACATTTTGTATGATAATACAAGAGTATCACGTAATGCGAGAGATGTTCTTAAATTAACAGTCAACTCAAATTTTTTTGATCCACATCCAAAATGTATTTTGGGTATTACTCAAACTAAATTGTATAAGAAATTTGTGGATGATAAGGTGTTAACTATTAGTATTAGTCAAAGATCTTTTGAAAAATGTAAACCATGGTATGTGGGGATTAACAAGGAAAGAGTAAACTTTTCTTTCAAAAATCATGTTCAATTTCATTATCATTATGATGTTTTTTGATCTATATGTTTTACCATGCATACTAATGAAATATTGTAGGAATGTGGTATAAATATACAACCTCCAACTATAAAGGATTTTATATCAATTTTTTTTTGTAACCCTCCTAATGAATAATTTTATCTTTTGAATGCATGTTCTTCAGGTCTATGTGATGTATGTGGCAATCTTACATTAGTAGATGAATGTTTGCATTAAAATATTTCAATTGATTTTGGACAATAATTAGTTGATGTACAAAGATTTAAAACTATTGAGTATCCATAGAAGGATGAAAGGTTGGAAAACGGTGCAATCTAATAACTAAAAAAGTTAATTTTCATGCATTTATGAATGAATTCAATAGTGAGGTCATACCTATATATGTAAAACAATCTCAAAATACTATATGGATTGATCGATAATTTTGCATATGCAAGAATACATTTTGAATTCGTAGTATATTTTGAGTCACAAACTTTGCAAATAACTCCATGCTTGCACCAAAAGATGAGATCCAACCACAATATTCAGTGTAAGTAACAATTTTTCTCCATATTGTCCATAGGCATGCACTTGATAGTACAAAAGAGGATCAAAAAATATTGAGAGAGTGCCATTTTTATATAAGTGGTGTATGGTGAAAATATGACCACACTTCTATGAATCCTTACATGCAAGAAAACTCAAGAATGAGCCCTCACAAATTGATTCATAGCTCTCTATGCATGGAGTTGCAAGATTTGTAAAATTGCTCTCAGCTAGAGCTATAAACTCATGACCTTGCTAGTCAACCACACAATGAGAGATTCCAAATCAAAGACAAGGGAAACAATGCCAATATCTCCAATGAAATCCAAATGAATGCAATGCAATGCAAAATTAATCTAAGATGAGCATGCAAGTATGAAAATTAGGCTATGAAAATGGAAATGAAAGAGTGACAAACCCTCTAATTAAACTATGTGAGATTAATGTAAAATATAAAAGGAAATGATACCATGATGATTCAACTATGATGCAAGCTAGGATGTGATTTAGATGCAAGATGAATTCCAATGATGCTCCAAATCTTCAAAACTTGATGCAAGAATGTCTCCAAAAGCTTCAAGATGACTTAGAAAACCTGTAGCATAACAATAGCATAAAATTCAAGTGCATGTAAAATGAAGAAAAGAGCTCTTCTTTTATAGAGAATGAGAAATCGATGGACAATCGAGATTAAGATGCAAAAGACTTAATCAATGATGGAGAAAAATAGAAGCTTGATCCTTGTGCACAAATATCCTCCAATAAGAAAATTAGAAGCATTTACTTTATGTTGAGCATTTACTTTATGTCCATGTGAGACAAAAAGTACTTTTCTTTTATTTTTTATTTTATTTTTCTTTATAAATAAGAATTAAATGCTTTATTTGTGCAACATAGGATAAGAAGAAAAGTGGGGATTTTTTATTTAAATGAAAGGGGAGGAAATTCCTTTTAATTAAATAAAGGCTTAGGATAAAGTGATTTTATTATTTAATTAAAAGAGATTTTTAATTAATTAAAATGGAGGATGTTCTCTTAATTAAATAAGATTTTTATTTTTTTCTCTTTTAAATTAAATAAGGCTCAAACCTTAGGAAATATTGAATTGATTATGATTTGATCAAGGAAATTGATATAATTGATATTGTGTTGATTTTTGAAAATATTGATTCAAGGATTTGACAAATTGCAAGAATGGGGGCCCAAAGTCTAGGTGACCATTTTAGGGTGCATACAAGTGGTAATTAATTACACTCATCAATGTTTGTCCACTTTTTCTTTAACACCTTTTATGAGAATTTAAGGGAGAGATAAATTCATATAATGCAACATCTAATATTGTCAAATAATTGCACAGGGAAATTCAAGAATGCTAGAATATTTTATTGGTTCAGTAGGACACATAAGAAAATAAATATCCAACATATCAAGATTTTTTTTTAGGCTAGACACTGGAAGGGAGAAGATGATGGTTTTAGTGTATTTGTTAAGATATCTCTTTTCAAAGAGAAACTCAAATTTGAGGACAAATAAAAATGTAAAGATTCACATGCAATTATAAAATGGTGTAAAATAAGTTTATCTACGCGATCAAGTCAGAACTCTACAATCAAATGTTTCTTCCGGTTATTTGAACATAAGAATATCATTTCGGGATATG
Source organism: Chamaecyparis obtusa (assembly GCA_027943335.1). NCBI lineage: Eukaryota > Viridiplantae > Streptophyta > Pinopsida > Cupressales > Cupressaceae > Chamaecyparis > Chamaecyparis obtusa. The sequence continues at coordinate 21,670 of BSBK01009492.1, forward strand.
ATTGTGATAAAATTAGTGAATCGACTAAATGGATTTCATTAAGGAGTTCTAATTCTAACACTTGGGCTATTTGGACTAGGGAGCTTACATATTTTTGTCAAGTTTGCGTTGCGGGTGAATGGGACGAATGTGAGAATATGGAATGGGTTGAAGAATGGAAACAAAAATCCTTAAAGACCTAGTAAGAAACTAGATCCAGATGATATAAGAAATGAAGACCTAGATCACACATTTGCATCAGAAGATTATGATCATGTTTCAGACCTCATACAACATGGTAATTTAATTCAATTTATTGTTAAAATTTAAATTATATTAGTCATGTATGTAATATAATTTATGATTATATTTAAATTATAAATCTAACACATTTTATTTGTACATGTACTTAATTTTTTTTTTAGGACATGTGTACATTATTGTTGCACCTGAGAATGATGAAGAGAATATTGAGTATTGGCTAGCTCGACGTGTAAAACTTAAGAAAAAGTTGATTGGTCATCAAGTAGATGATGATGGTTTTCAATATCCAATTGGGTATGTTGTGGTAGTTGGTACATGGCTACGCAAATACGTAACAAGAAGGAATGGTTTACCATATTTTGAAGACTACAAATGAGAAAAGAAGATTATACACTATTCCCATTTGGTAGTGGAAACAAATATCAAATTGGAAAGATACAAAGGGAAAGTTTATAATAAAATATTATGGACACTTTCAATGGAAGAGTATGAGGCAACCATAGATGCATTGTAAAAAAGATAGGATGTCGACTGTACATTAGGTTGAAGAATATTTATAAATGGATTTTTTTGTTATTTGTCTTATTTTTATATGTTGTTCTATATTTTTATAGTTGTTGATAGGCCAACACTGGGGTGAATAATAATAAAAGAATTAATGATTTATAATGAAGTTTAGCTGGTCTATATGTGTCAATCTGAGAGCGTAAGCTTGCGAAAGGTGTCCGAGCAGTATGCCATCAAGGGATGATAGTTGTGAGATGAGGGTTTATGAATGCAACTAAAACACTCAAAACTAAATCTACAAGAAATCAAAATGGGTGCAGCGATAGGAACTATCACTTCTTGATGCTACAAAGATCAGAAACAAAACTATCTTCTTGAAATAAAAATAATAATGACAATAACCTATAGATAAAACAGTAATGAAATTATTTCTATATTATATTCTAATTACTAGATTGCTGATCTAAAAATCACAAATTGATATAAACATGAAGATGTACTGTAATGACAGTCTAAGCAAGGAATATAAATTTATACAAATAGAATAAACACACTAATGAAATACATCACCGTGTTTCACCATAGAGCAGGCCCTTACTCTTGGCTTGCACGGTGGATAAAGAATAATCGAGTTCTACACTGCTGCAACCATGCACAAACTGATGTTTTTATTTATTTCAAAATAGTGCAATCTAGAGTTGTGTACAACAGTTTCTTCCTGTCAAAAACTCTATATTCCAATCTTGAGATTTGACCATATATATAGGTCATTGCTTATAAAAAAATACTTAACAAAATATTTATTAGATATCTACATAGATGGCTTACGGCCAAGAAGATATAACAGAATAAGGCCACATGAATCATATTTGTAACTGCACGTAAAGATAGGAAATTGAATACTAATAAAGTTTCCCACGTGAGTATGTGCAACAGAATTTTGCCTTGGTTATTTGCTATTGTTTCCCTTGCATGGCTGGAGGTCATTGTGTGATGGAAACAAAGGTAGATATTAAGCGGTTTAAACTCCATATAGATTGTAATACATGTGTCCAACCAGCATATATTCTCAAATGAGATTGCAGTAGTAGACATTTTATTTTGGAAGAATAATATTTCACGTCCAAATGTGAAAGGAAGTTACAGTGCCAACTAGCAGGCGATAGGAAGTTGCAGTCCCAACTGGCAGGTGACAGGAAGTTGCAGTCCCGACTGACAGGCGACAAGAAGATCTATGCCACAAACAAACATGCTGCAATAATAAAGATTAGTAAAATGCAATCAACAATGAATTTTCCATATTTTAATCCCAAAACAATATTAAACACTACTTATTTATATTAAACTATATGCAACGTTATAATGGTAAAATAGAATGAAATAGGATAGAAATGGAATGGATAAGTAAGTAGGAAAGTGTGTAAGATGGATTAGAATAGGGCATTAAATAGGGTATAATTGGCTCTCATGAGTTGTATTTGTCTAATTTTGTTCTAAATATTAAAACATGTACATTGATCCTATGTTCACTAATAGATAATGATAGAGTTATTTGTACATCCATATTCATAGTTCAAATTAATAGATCTCACTGTTAGATAGATATTTTTTTATAGTTAATAGATGCTAACAAGTCCTGGTAATGCAAGTCCTACTATATAAACAAGTCAAATTTTACTATGACAGTAAGTCCTAATAATACAAGTCCAAATAACATCATAAACAATCCTGATAACATATATAACATGTTCCATCATAAAATGTCCATGATATAAAAATTGAAAATAATGTATGTGACAGGTATAATCTAACTTTAGTCATCGAGCTGATCTTAAATCCTCTTCACTCCACATGAAGGTGACTGAGATGCACAATCATGCTATGTCTAATCTTGAGTTCCCTCATTGTCTTGTACATTTTTAAAAGATCACACAAGAAGACTATGCTTGTGTGAACTTAATTCAAATGACTTGCATAATTCACTTAAAAACTAATTAATATTAATTTAAACATTTAAAATTTTACCATGCATCCATGCTCAATAATGCCCTCAATGGGACATGGATGTCCTCTCTCATCTACATCAAAAATTTGATTCAGTCAAGTCCTATAAAACATAAACATTACAAAAATTTGATAATTGAGGTATGAAAGATAGATACACAATAGACATTAAAAATTACTTTTAACGATGACCTCAAAGGACAGTTTCGATGGTTGCATTTTTCTTAATCCTATACCAATGCCAAGAAGTATGGTGGTGTCGACTTAAACAATATACATAAAGCATGAATCAAACTTATAATACATACATAAATTATAAAGTATATATAACTTGACTATAAATTATAGATTATAATGTACAAAAACATGTACATTAGTTGTGTGACACATAGCTAATGTCACTACTGAGTTAGGATGTAAATGTGATGCAACATGAGACAATCCAAAACCCTACAATAGAAAAAAAAAAGAAAAAAAGTACGAATAAAAGTTGTACATAATTAGTAAGCATTTAAACACTTAAAATCAATGAATGAAAAATATACTACAGGTCTATGCAAATAACTCTCAGTGACCCATGGGGAAGAGCATGAAGAACTACCAATCTCAGTGTGACATGAAGAACCCTATAAAATTGCAAAAAATATGTCAAACACATTATCAATTAATATTTTTTAATTATTTAAAGTTTAAATGTACTTAAAAATATCTAGATCAAAGTGCATACTGTGAACGGGGAACCGAGATCTTGAGGTGTGGATGCCATATGATGATGGCCAATGATTGATGTAGTTTCAACCTTCCTCTATTCACCAAAACATCTACATGTTATGGTTCATATTTGTATAAATATGAAATTTAATATTTCACTCATAATTATAATTAAATTTACCTCTATGGGATGATCATTGTTCATATAGAGAAAATCAATATATGATGTGATCTCATCTCCAACATCACCATGTGTGCTATCATAAACATCATCATATCCACTATGGGAAGCATGGGAAGCATCATGATCACTCTAGGGAACTCTACATATAAACCCAAAACTCGTGCAAACATGTGCTATGCTAGGGAAACCCTCACCTGGGTCAAGTAAACTAATAAATTTCCTAAAAGGGCACTCAATGAACCAAAAGTAGACTGCACTTCTCGATGATGGACATGTGTAAAAACTATTAGAGCTAGAAGAGGAAAAAGGGACACATTACTCACACAATTTATAATTCTATCACTCAATTTAGCTTCTGGCATGTCTTCGGGCATACCCTCACCATCCCCCTGTGATAGTTTCATGTCAAATTAATTAGGTTTCCTACCCAATTCAAATTTAGTGTATAATTTTTTGAAAAAATATAGGGGGACCTCATAATTAGAGTATGGTGGATGGTCCAATACCATCCACCACTACTCCCAAATATGCCCATCTATATCAGGGTGCCAACACCATCTAATAGAAATACATGGCTTCTTGCCAAGTATCTCCTCACCCATTTTAGGGTTCAAAAAATGATATTTCATATCATTTTTATAATTTTTAAATCATTGACCTTTTTATAAGAGAAGTCATCAACATAATAAGCACGCAAGGACTCCCTCCATGACAGAAAACTATCTAGCTCAGAGTCTAATGTCTGTAAAGAATCCATTATGCCTTGCATACTATCTGCAATGCATAGTAGCTAGGGAGGTGGATGATGATCATGTCTAATAGTATTTATGTCTCTCATAATGACCTATACATTGTTAGAATCTGCTAATAAATAGAAATAACCCAGAATCTAATTGAAAGTGTTAGATAAAAAATGGAAATAAAATAACTAGAATAACACTATTAGACAATCTTAATGTATACGCTCAAAGGCATAACAACATTAAGGAAAATATCTATTATGTTATCCTAGCATATACAATATCTCCAAAGTTACAAGTACAAGAGATCTAGCCTGTTTATATAGGCAAGAGATGGTAGGAGGTTTGGACATGGTTGAGAATAGTAGTTGGAGTTAACCAACTACCAAATAAAGTAGTTGGAGTAATTGGACTCAACTACATCTTAGAAGTAGTTGGAGTCAACAAACTACCAAACAAAGTAGTTGGAGTACTTGGACTCAACTACATCTTATAATTAGTTGGAGTCAAAGTAGGGCCCAACAATATCCTCCTAATAATATCTAAAAAAGAATAATTCCTCCTATAAATAAGTTCACCTAAGTAAACTTAAGTAATGAGTAAAATGGTAAAGAACCATTTACTCTAACATACTGATGAAGGGTGCTCCCCTTAATACCACAAACACATAATAGAAATAGAGAAACAACAACAATATGCAAGAACAGAAAATTGGCTTCTTATTATCTCCACAAATGTGGAATTACAAACTTTCAGAATTACAATATGCAAAGCCACCTGGGCATTCCCTTACAATATTCTGTAGGACAAAGCCTCGAACTATTACCCAGATCTACTACCCAGAACTATTCTGAACTGCCTAAGACAATAATACAGCCTTCCTTATATAGGCAATTTTCCACCGCCTGGGAAGGTTCCAGAATTTTTAGCCAATAAGGCCGACCAAACTTAGAATTATTTTATTTTACATTTTATTACATCATAGTCAGCTCAAGATAACCTTTGAAACCCGAACAGAAATTTTGAAGAAAATTATTTTTCACCATTTCAGGTGGCCCAACTTCCGAAGACCATAAGTCATCACCCGTTGACCCGCTCGGCTATTATAACCCCATTTCAGAAATGCCACGAAGCACTCTACAGGCTTGACTGGTGCAAGCGCCTGTCACCCAAATTTTTGACCTCATTCGGGGCCTCTAACACCTTCAAAACTGAGTTCAAAGTTTCTGTACCCTGCTGCCAATACCGAAAATCTTCAATATCTTCCAACATACACTTGATCTGGAAATGAAACTTTACTGGCAGACTTATATGACCAAAATGAACCTCCAAGAAAGAAATTAGATCATTCTGAGCACAGACGACAATTACCAAAAATAGTAACTTTCCATAAATAGCAGCTCTGCACAGGATAGCCCTTATTGAATTCAAAAATAGAAATATTTTTGGGTGATGCAAGATTGCTCTTACACCCAGGATGCTCCTGCATCACATACATTTCTCCTAATATGGTGTCATAACTCTTGAGGAGTAGGTGGAGGTGGTGCTTGTTGACACATGATCTCCTCAACATTAAAATCATCCATTGATTTAATTTGCGTATATATAAAAACATGAAAATTTAAAGTTTACATTTTCTACAAGTACGATTTCCTATTTTAGTTGTGTCTATATTTACATTTTAATTTTCTACCTATGGTTTCTTATTTCAATTGTTTATAGGTTAATATTTTTATTTTCTAAGTATAGTTTCTTGGTTTGGTTGTGTCTACGTTTATGTTTTTATTTTCTACTTAGGGTTTCATATTTTAATTTTGTGTACGTTTATGTTTTGATTTTCTAGGTAGGGTTAAATTAACTTATAATAGTTTTTTTTAGTTTTCTAGTCTGGTATGATAACTTACAAAGTAAGATAAAACTAAAAATAACTAAATGGAACATAAAATATAATTATTTGTATGGTAAATTTGATGAAAAAGTTTAAACTAAACAATTACTCATTTAACTAGTTAAAAATAATAGTAAACAACAATTTCTAATAAAATAAATAAATAAAAATAATAAAAAATAATAGTATGTATAATCTAGAGGAAAAAAGATGAGGTTGTACCTTAAAAATAGGCACTTGAAGCTAAACACGTTCTCTATTTTTAAAAAATGGGTGCCCATTTCTTTTTGCCACAGACTTCATGTAATAGGCACCAAACTTTAACATTTACCCAATACTATGTCAATTAAAACCCATATATACATGGTTCGAGTTTTGCACCCACAAAAAATAATGACATGTCAAAAGGTCAATAATTTTTTAGAATAGTTCATGTGGATTAAAAAAATAATATTTATTAATTGTACATCTCCACAAGATAATATGATTTTGAGAATTGTATACCTAGTTTTATACACATGTTTATCATTGTCATAAAGAAGACATTGTATACTTATAATCTACCCTAAATCTAAATTTAGGCATTATATTTTACCTAACCAATAATGTGTGAACAGTAATAATAAAAGACAATTTAGAAGATTGTACATCTAGATTTATTTATATTTTCCTATAATAAAGAACCCATTATATAACTTCAACAAACCCTAAATATACATTGCATTTTCTTTTGAAGATATAAAGAAGGAAGGTCAAGCATATGCTTCAACAAATCTTCATTAAACCCTAAAATATACATTGCGTTTTATTTTGAAGATATATAGAAGGAAGGCCAAGTATATGCTTCTAAAAAGGATAATTAGCCTAGATCTGGTAGGGTTAGGTTTTTATTCAGAAGAGTTATGGTGAAATGATATTGGTCTCAAAGGTAGTGTTTTGAAGATATATAGAAGGAAGGCCAAGCATATGCTTCTAAAAAGGATAATTAGCCTAGATTTGGTAGGGTTAGGTTTTTATTTAGAGGAGCGTCAAATGATATTGGTCTCAAAGGTAGTGTTGGTTTCTTTCTGAATTTGTAATGGAACATTATTTCTCTAAAAGGTACCAAATCTACAAACATAGAAATGAATAGATTTCTATATGTTATTTTGATTGAAATATTGTTTACATAGATACTAATGTGGTTTTTTAAATTTTCTTTTCTGAAGTGTTACAAAGAAACAACATTTATTTGAATTAAACTAAATCTAAAATCTTAGAAAATGACATTGTAAAATTATTATTTCATGTAGATTCAACTCTCCTCACAATAGTTGACAATGAATGTCTTGGTTGTTGATATCCCTGCTCAGTATGGATTGTTGTTATCAAGAAAGTAGAGTACAAAAAAGGGAGGTAGTATGCAATGTGATTTAACTTTTGCAACTTTCAAAATTGCTGGTGAAAATGTCAAAGTATCCAAAGAAATTAGAACTTCCCATATTATTGAGGAAGACATAGAAAATGAAAATATAAATTCTTTCCTTGATACTGATATAAACTCCTTCCAACTGAAAAATATGGAGGTTGAAGGAAAAAATGAACCTTTTCTTTTGTCTGGGGATAACAACAATGTAACAAACTAGGATGGTTTATGGACAATGTATTTTGATGGTGCAAGCTCTAAAGAGGGAGATGGTGCATGAGTATTATTAATTGCTCCTACTAGAAGGACATTTAAGTATTCATTTACTTTAACGTTTCCTTGTAAAAACAACACTATAGAGTATGAGGCTTTGCTAATAGGATTAAGGTTGGTTTCAAGACATAAAATAAGAAACCTTAGAGTGATTGAAGATTCATAACTTATAATATCTTAGATAAGGTCCAAGTATGCATCAAAAAACAAAAGATTGAAGCAATAAATAAATGTTGTTTGGGATAAGATAGAAAATTTTGATGCTTTTGGCAATGAATGGATGGACATAGGTCAAAATAGAATGGATTACCTATAGGAAAATATTTCCTTGAGGCCAAAGGATATTGCTGTTAGGAATGGCAACACTGAGAGGGGGGGTGACTCAGTGTTCACTGTATTTAATCCTTTTACTTTACTCTTGAAACTTAACTTGAATGATTAAGTATTGAAATGATCATCAACATAAACAAGATGCAACCCACTAAGAACTACACTAGTGTCTTATGATCCTTGTTAGAAGATATGCAACCATGTTAGGAGTTGTTATTTACAATGCTTTTAGTATAGTGAACTTGTCAAGGGTCAGATCCTATTAGGAGTCTTACAATAACCCTATTAGTGGTTGGGACACACTATCCTAGAGCTCACTGCTCAAGTGGTGAAGGCTACAACCTTCTGATCTCAGATACACACTATATCTACTGGATGAACTAGTGCTGTAACACTGCTTGTCTGATCAGTTCCTTTGATTCGCTAAGGCTTTGACCTCTTGCAGAGATCTAATGCATTCTAACTATTCTTCCCATACTTCTTCTCTTCTTATCTTCTCTCTATCTCAACTTCCATACCTATTACAAAGGGCGCATCTCATATTTATATGCGCTCACAAAAACAATTAACTAGGTCGGCCTATAATCGATTACATACAATGCTTCCAAGTGAATTGGCTCAAGCGTGTTTAAAAAAAACATAATTAAATGTCTACAACTTAATTAAAATAGGTGCATAGCTATTAAAAAATAATATTATAACTGCTAAACAAAATACTACCAGTCGGCTGCATACTCTGTTCTATTTTGGCATTCACTATCTGTGTAACTTCAACTGTTTGTATCTTTGTCATATTGTATCTTCTGATTATGCACTCTTAGACCTAGCATGAACATACTCTTAACATCTTATCTTGAAGGGCACATACCATAACTTGGTCATACATACGTGCGTTGATGCTCTGATCTACTAGTGCTTTGTTACCTGTCCAGTCTTCTATACTTAACCAAATTATGATCTTTAGATAATGTGTGCTAACTCCAAAACACTATATGACTTTGTTGCCATAATAAAAACACTATATTTAGTCATATACGATAGTATATTCAACTTTCCAACAATATGCCCCCTTTTCATTGATGGCAACAAAGGAATATGGCAAAGTTACTAACTATGCCCTTTAAATTTTTTTTTAACATACTTTATCTTATATCTCCCTTAGACTCTATACTATACATCTTCTTTACATATCAGACTCCAAGACTCCATATTCTATACACAATACTCCCCCTTTGACATTAATGACAAAGGTGCTTCAAAAAATGTATCTCTACAAGTAATTACAAAGAAAGTAAATCCAGGTATGCAATCTGCAAATTGTGGATCTCTTGTTTCCAAAATGTAATCAGTGCATTGACAATTTGAAGATGGGTGCATAAGGCATATGTCTTCTTCTCCATCTTCTCCAAATCTATGCTATGACCTTGATCATATGTCACCATGGTGGCATTGATCTCCTTGATGTTCTGATTAAGTACATCCAAAGAGGGCGCAAGAGCATTCCTGAGCTATGTTTTCCTTGCCCTTATCTTAGACATCTCTTTCTCAGCTTTTTCAATCTTGTCTATATGTCCTCGGTACACATTATTACACATTTTGACATCGGTGGAGGGATCTTCCAATGATTTCCTTACATTTTCTATCATTGCTTCTACCTCTTCGATCTTCTTGTATAGATCAGTAGTTAACTTATCCTAGTTCATATAGTCAACAATAATCTTCCTGCCCTTTTTTGAAAACTCATTCAAGGATGTTTGACCAATCTTTAGTGAACTTAGGTCAAGTGAAAAGTTTCTAACCAATTCACTTAGCCTCTTCTTCATATATTTTTCTTTTGTAATTAGGGATGCAGATTCTTCCAAGCTAGAAAAATTAGTCTTGAAATTTGAAAGAATTGTGCTTATATCATCAATTGAATGGACCTTAGGCACTTTTGTGTCTAAGGGTAATAGGTTGTTCAAAATGTTGACTGATTCAACAAACAAAGGATTCCTCATCACCTATTTTTCTTTTTCTTTCTCCATGGCTAGGACACTGATCTTAATCAGGTCTTCTTCTCCCCAAGAATCCAAGCTAGTGGTGTCCAGTGTCAAACTTGACAACAATGGTGTAGAAGGTAATGTAGTGATAGGATTTTTATCCATCACTTCTTGTTTTACTCTGATTGGCATCTCAATAGATGGCTCATCTATTTTCTCACTTTCTTTCATTTCTTCTTCTCCTTTCTCCTTTTATGTTTCCTTTTCTTCTTTTTCATTTTTTATATCCTCAATCAATACTTCTTCTTGCTGATTAAGAGGAGTGTCACCACATAGAGTCTCAACCTCTTGTGTGCTTACAAAGGATTTTTCAAACTTATCCAAATTACTGTATGTGGCTACCATAGCAATTTCTACATTATCAATAAAAATTGTATCATCTTTTTGAGTCTCTATCATGGGCACAAACTTTTCTGCCTCTGTAGGTGTTTCAACTATAGGCACTGACCTATAAATGGTACATTTGTGGTCTTTGACTCCTTGAATACCTTAATGGGCACTTGACTTGTGGGAACAGTAGGTGGATACATGTGCCTATTTAGAAAAAATTTCTCAAAGGCTTTCTCTATTTCCTTTGCAACCAACTCATAATTCTTATCCATGATATGTAGTGTTCTAGACTTGGTTCTGAGGTGCGGCTTCACCAGATCTAGAAAAAAAGTTTTCTCCTCTAGAGAATATACCGAGAGGCTTTCATCTATAATTTTCTCTCTTATTCTTAGATCTTCGTCAATTTCCCACTTCTTCAAGAATTCCTAAATGTTCCATACATTGTCTAGAATCACTGTCTTCAGTTCTAGGACTGTCTTCTTAAACTTTAGCAGATGTTTGATAATCATTCCATGAATCTCTGATTTGTAAATCTCACTATATTTCTCATAGACTTTTCCTATCTGATCAATTCTTCCTTCCTCAATTATCCTTGTACTCAACACTTTTAGACTAGGTCTGAAACTTACTTGTGGAGGTATTTGTGTGCTTTTTCTCTGACTTCTTGTAGTGCACGAGAATGGGTGGCTTGCACCTATCTCTTTCTTCCTCTTAGTCATTGTCTTATACTCATGAGAAGCTATAAGATCAATTGTTCATGTGGGCACAGAAGGGGTAACATCTATTTTGTCTTTTTTATCCTTTGGTTCATCATTTTTCTCAGTCTTAACCTTTTTCATCTTAGGATCATCAGATTCTGCATCTACTACAGATGCGCTCTCAATTCCCAGAGAAATATTTTCTTGTCTTGCTTTGTCAAGGTCTGCCTATGTTACTCCATGAATTATGAGTATCTCAGAAGTAACCTTAGCTACTTTCCTCTTAGTTGTTGCTTTATTCAAAATTGCATCAACTTCTCTTGTCTTTTCATCATAAGTCCCCCATCTTGGTTCATTAGGGTCCTTAGGTGCTGATAGAAATACTTGTGCATATGCTTCTAGGATTGGTTCCTCAACCTCATATCCAAGTGGATGATCCTTTTTGTTCTAGGCTCCACTTCTTCCATTCAATTTGTGTTAGTTTCTACCATGAAGCAAATGGTGTCTTTGTATTTCTCAATAATCCTTTATGGAATCCTATACCTCATTTGCAGTTTGATCATGAATGTGTTCAATTCCAACTCCATGTAATCCTTTAGTGTACTCTCAGTAGATGCCTTAAAGGATATATGTGGCATTTTAGGAATACTCTTGTCTAAATACAAATCTGACACCTTGCCAAGATGTGGAAGTACATGTATATGATCAAAGACCCAAACTTGAATATTTTGGTCTTATCATGCTTAATGGCTCTAATATTGTCTATCAGTTTTGCGCACAAGATCTCGCACAAATTGAACTCACCATTTTCTATCACAAGTCTTGTTGCTACAAGAATAGTGGCCGATGACACACTATTCACCCTACTGGTGTGTTGAAACCTATATCCTAGTATCATAGACATCAATTTGATGTCTTTCTCCTCTATAGGATCAATTTTCATTGCACGCCTATCACTTCTTGACTTACATGCTTGTTCAACTAGTTTTCGTACATTGTTGCATAATTGAAGAATGATGCCTATCCTTGAAAGGCCTGTCATTTAATGAATTAGGTCTCCTTTGATTCTCACTGGTACTTCACCTATCCAGAATAGGTCATCATGAATTCTGCTGAGAAAAATATTTGTCCATTTAGACTCATAAAACTCATATGCCATAGTATATTAAATGATGGGATGGTTTTCCAACTGCACAAACTCATCAAGGAAGGTTTTATTTGGTTTCATCATAGTATCAATGTGTTCTCTAATTCTATCAAGACCTATTGGTTCCTTCTTATAGTAAATGTATACACGGATGTCTTCAACGTGCATGACACCCATAGGGGTTCTAGAGAATGCACCTTCTAAGTCATCTAGGGTATAATTAAAGGGATTCCTCTTGAAAACACATATTTTCCTCTCGGCAATATCAAACACAACAGGTGTAGACATAACTTACTTGTTTATCACTTCAAGTAGGTTTCCAAGAACTTTTGAATCATCACGATAGATTAGGGCTTCACAATCGATCAAACACACTCTTTCACTGGTGAATCAAGCTTCAATACTTCACAAACAAATGCTAGGGCTTATGTGATATCCAATCACTCTAATTCAAATGAAATGAGTGATTTGTAAGTTTTTGTGTAGTTTAAAGTGAAAATTCTACCATTAATGCTTGTCGCGTAAACCAAACTTTTACTCAAAATGTCCAACTTTCATTCTACAATCAATCGGGTAGTGTTCTCTTGCACATAGGTTCTACTAGTCTCCAAAAGGTTAAATCCAAAGGTGCATACTCTGAGGGTGATTATACCGGCCACATAGGGGTCTAAATTTAAATTAGCTCCCCTTATGACCCTGATGGTCATTCATCTAGATGTAGAGGGTGTGTCCATTGTGGATGCATCCAATACATACTCATCAACCTTATCCTTCTTTTGTCTCTAACCAAATCAAGCTCGCATCTTCTGAAGCTCCATTATTGATTCTTCTAGATTTTTAGGGCTTTTTTGACTTTACGTTCTTGATCTACAAAACTTTGAGATGTGTCCAGCCTTATTAGATGAGTGACAAATAACTGGAGGCCTTAAATTCCTCAACGCATTGATATGGGTTACCATTTTACACTGTCTAGTTGAGTGACCATTATAATTACATATCTGACATGTAATACTCTGAGGACTTCTTGCATTTGTTTGATTCTGATTTCTCTAATTATTCTGAGTCTTGTTCTTCTAACTTGTTTTACAATTCATAGCTCTATGATCATATTTATTGCATGAATAACAATAACCATTGAATGGTCTTACCTCTTTAAAATTCCTTGCTATATGTCCATGCTTGTTAGATGCATAACAAGTTCAGTCTACTAGCTTCCGCTCATCTTTAGATGGTTCAGTATTGTCTTTAATCTGATTTTCAGTCTTCTTAGCATCTATGGTATCTTTTGGTGCTTTCATTCTTGCTCACATGTTGTGAATCTAATTTTGTGCTCCATTGAATCCAATGCCACTAGTATCTCCATTGAGTTTTTTATCATATAACTAAGATTCAATTAGATCCTTGTGTACGTAATTTATCAATGTGATTATTTGCTTCAATCAATTCAGATTCTATCTTTTCTTTGTTGTTTCTTAGCTCCAATATTTCCATGTTTGCTTGCCTCAATTCTTCATTCAGTTGAAGGTTCTCTTTGATTTGTTCATCATAAACTTATTGATTGTTAGTTAGCTTTTCATCCAATTCTTCAATCTGATCTTTTAGAGATGTGTTCTCTTCATTTAGATTTTTGATCATCTTCCCTAAATCACTATTTGAACAATCTTTCAAATCTTTTCTTAGTCTTTTTATGACTTCTTGAGAATCATTGACTTTTTCTTTTAGTTCTTCAATTTCTTTTTCTAATCTGTCAAGGTCTTCAAGAGTAGCTTCAAGATTCTTTTTTAGATGTTTCATTTCTCCCTTATCCATGATCATCTCAAGTGGTTAAACTTATTTGTTGAGGACTAGAGCTTTGATACCAATTGTTAGGAATGGGAACACTGAGAGTGGGGCTATGAATCAATGTTTAGTGTATTTAATCTTTTTACTTTACTCTTGAAACTTAACTTGAATGCTTAAGTACTGAAATGCACATCAACATAAACAAGATACATAAACACAACACATAACACCAATATGGTTGCAGGGAACCCAAATAAGTAAAAACCCCAGTGGGAATTGACACCACTAAGAACTGCACTAGTGTCTTATGATCCTTGTTAGAAGATTTGCAACCCTGTTAGGAGTTGTTCTTTACAATGCTTTTAGTACAATGACCTTTTCAAGGGTCGGAACCTATTAGGAGTCTTTTACAATAACCCTATTAGGGGTGGGGACACACTATCCTAGAGCTCACTACTCAAGTGGTGAAGGCTACAACCTTCTGATCTCAGATACACACTATATCTATTGGATGAACTAGTGTTGTGACACTTCTTGTCTAATCAGTTCCTTTGATGTGTTGATGCTTTGACCTCTTGTAAAGTTCTAATGAATTCTAATTTTTATTTCTATACTTCTTTTCTTCTTATCTTCTCTCTATCTCAACTTCCATACCTATTATAAAGGGCATATCTCATATTTATATGCGCTCACCAAAACAATTAACTAGGTCGGCCCATAACTGATTACATACAATGCTTCCAAGTGAATTGGCTCAAGCATGTTTTCAAACAAACATAATTACATGTATAAAACTTAATTACAATAGGAACATAGCCTTTCCAAAACAATATTATAATCGCTAAACAAAATACTACCAGTCATTTGCATACTTGTTTTTGTTCTGGCATTCACTGTCTGGGTAACTTCAACTGTCTGTATCTTTTTCATATTGTATCTTATGATCATGTGCTCTTAGACTTAGGATGAATATAATCTTACCATCTTATCTTCAAGGGTGCATACCATAGCTCTATCATACACACATGCGTTGATGCTTTGATCTACTGGTGCTCTGTTACCTATCCAGTCTTCTATACTTAACCAAATTCTAATCTTTTGATAATGTGCACTGACTCCAAAACACTATATGAATTTGTTACCATAATGATAACACTATATTTAGTCATATACAATAGTATAGTCAACTTGCCAACAATTGCATTTTCTTCAATATCTAAGATTGAGGTTCAATCCATACCTTCTATACCAGATAATATAAAAAATGCACAATTTTTGAAGATGATCTGGACATTTTAAGACTTCTACATTCTGAAGCCAATTTTGAAGACAAAGTAATGAAATTTCATGGATATGTGGAAACCTTAGGTAATAAGGATACCATTTTGGGAAAAAAAGTGCTACAAATAAAATCAAATAGAGTCCCAAAGGGTTTGGTTGTGCTTGAAAGAGAAATTGATAATAATGACAAGTCTTTTTCAGAAAAGACTATAAATAAGTGAGAGGATTTGAAAGAAATAAATCTAGGGACAGATGGAGCCCCTAAAAATGTGTATATTGGGGGAAAGATGTCCCCTAAAATAAGAAAGTTCTTGATTGATCTTCTTAGGAAATATAGACATATTTTTGCATGGTCTTATAATGACATAAAAGCCTATATGGAGGATCTTTTTCAACATGAAATTGCTTTGAAGGATGATACAAAGACCTTTAGACAAAAGTTGAGACTTGCAAACCCTACCTTGGCACCAAAAATGCAAGAGGAATTGAAGAAAATGAGGGATGCAAGAATCATAAAACATATTAGACATTCAACATGGGTATCAAACTTAATCCCAGTAAGAAAAAATAATGGAGACATTATGCTCTGTGTAGATTTCAGAAATCTGAATATGGATTCAATAAAGGATAATTATGGTTTACTAAACATGGAGGCCATGCTACAGAGAGTTAATGGATCTGAGTTGATGTCTATGATGGATAGTTTTTCAAGGTATAATCAAGTTGTCATTGAGGACTCTAATCAATTCGAGACTGCATTCACTACTCCATGGGGCACATATGTATATGTGAGGATTCCTTTTGGCTTGAAAAATATTGGGGCAACTTTTCAAAGAGCTACGGATGTAGCATTTGCATATTTTATAAACAAGTTTTTTGTAGTATACCAAGATTATCTCACAAAATAGTTGACAAAAGAGGATCAACACTGTGGCCATCTTGAGAAAATATATGCAAGAGATTTAGAGTGTGGTGTTTCCCTTAACCCAAAGAATGTGATTTTGGGGTAACAGAAGGTAAGCTCTTAGGACACATTATTTCCAAGGATGGAGTTAGGATTGACCCCAGAAGGGTAATTGCAATTAATAAAGTGCCTCTACCAATAAATGTCAAGGGAATTCAATCTTTCTTTGGTTAGATAAACTTTTTAAGGAGGTCCATTATAAGTTTTGCTAAGACTAGCATTCCAATCTCCAAGATGTTGAAAATAGGTGCAAAGGTGGAATGGAATGAAGAAGCTAGGAGGGCTTTCTATGTAATCAAACAAGAAATTAAGAATGCACATGTGTTAAGGACACCAGATTATATTAAGCCCCTTCAACTATTTTCTTTTTCTTCTTATCATACCATTGCTGCAGTATTATTACAAAAGAAATCATAGGGTTTTGAATAGCTAATATCCTTTTTTAGACAATCCTTACAAGCAACTGAATTAAAGTATGATATAAATGAAAAATAGGATTATGCATTCGTTAAGGCTATTAAAACTTTTAGATTCTACCTAGTTAGAGAAACCATAGTTGCATATGTTCCTAGTGCTGCTATGAAGGATATTATAATACAACAAGAAGTTTTAGGAAGATGTAGATGGATCTAGAGGATCCAAGAATTCAACATTGATATCCAAATCATAAAACATTATTGAATACTTATGGAAGATGATTCTTCCTCCTGAAATGGATGATAACAAAAAAAAAGGACTGTAAAATTACATGATGTGAAGTATGTGATATCTAAAGGTGAATTATGGTTGAGAAGTAATGAAGGTGTCTTTCTTATGTGTGTTGATCATCAGAAGGTTGAAGACCTATTACAAGAAAAGCATGATGGTGTGTGTGGTGTACATTACATGGCTAAGACTAATGCACATAAAATACTGAGGTCTGGTTTCTGGTGGCCAACTATTTTCAAAGATACACATTTGTTTGCTAAAAGGTGTGATGCTTGCCAAAGGTTTTCAAGAAAATTAAAATTTAGTGGCAACTTGCCCTTAAAGCTTGTAATAGTTATGGCCCCTTTCCGGAAGTGGGGTATGGATTTCATTGGAGAGATCCCAAATAAATTAAGTGGGATTCATTCATGGATTCTAGTGGCAATGGACTATTTCACTAAGTGGGTGGAAGAAATTCCCACTAAGAGAGACACAAGTAAGGTGGTGATTGATTTCATGATGCAGAATATTTTAATAAAGTTTGGATGACCTGAGGTTATAGTAGTTGATAATTTGATGTGCTTCAGGGATGAAGAATTTAATAATTTCTATTAGTAATATGGGATTCAGGTCTCATACTCATCCCCATACCACCCCCAAGATAATGGTCAGGCTAAATCAAGTAAAAAGAGACTCATAAAGATTGTGAAAAGACTCTTTGATAAAAACAAAAGAGCATGGGACTCAAAATTGTAGCAAGCCTTGTGGGCTAATAGAGTGATGATAAAAAGGAAATTGGTTGAGCACCTTTTAATTTGGTGTATGGAATTCATGCCAGATTTCCACAAAATAATTTTATATAGATGTATAAGTTCATCCAAATATATGATGATGATTTTGATAATGAGATGAAAACTAGGATGGAAGACCTAATACAATCAGATGAATCAAGAAGGGAGGATCATAATAGAAATATCAAATTGCAGCTCCAATATAAGAATATGTATGAAAAAAAGACAACTTATATAAATTTTGATAATGATGATCTGGTCTTGATGTGGAATACTAGGCTAGAAGACAAGGGAAAACATGGAAAGTCTAACGCAATTTGGTTGGTACCATATCTTATTAATGCTAAGTGGGGATTTAATTCTTATATCTTGAAGGATTTAGTTGGAAAACTCTTGGAATTGTGAGTTCATGGATAATTTTTGAAGTTATACTTCTCTTGAGGTACTTTTATTATCCATGAATAGTAGGTTAGTAGGTTTTCAGTACTGTGTTTCTTTCCAATTATGTGTGTAGGTTAGTGTTTTTCAGTAGATATTTTTCTTAACCCAGTGATTCTAAATCCTTGTCATGCTTGCAAGAGGCACACATCCCTAGTTAGAGCCACTATTAGCAGTGCTTATTTTTTAGCATAAGACTCTATGTTTTGATTTTTTGATAATTTAACAATGGATTTTTTTTTTCTGGTTATGGTTGTTATTTTAATTTTTAATCCATGTCCTCAGTTTGCAAAGAAACTGTTTCTTTCTGTTCCTAAAAACCCTAGGTGAAGTCTTGTTGTTAAAACCCCAAGCATTTGTTTTAAAAATAAACCCAGGTCATTGTTAAAGTTTCTAAGCCTTTGTTACTTTTCCATCCTTTTAACTTGTTCTTTAAGCATGTGTCTTATTTAATCATCTAGCGGGGACAAAGTCTTTCTAAAAGTTATTTAACCTAGTGGATACTTTAAAATTTCCTAAGTTTCAAACCCTGACAGTATTTAAATTTTTCCTAAAGTCTTTAGGGTCATTTTTCCCTAAGTCCCGATAATCTATCAAAATTTTGACACACCTTCTTGATCTAACAGTCGGCGTAATCCCGCAATGAAAAGATGATTAAAGTTTACCAATCGTGGGATCACGCTAGCCATTAAATGCTTTAGTAATGTAAAGATCAAAAAGAAAATGGGACCAGCCTTTTTAGGTTTTGTATCTACGGACCAATCAAGCTAATCTATGGGTACATATTGTTGGAAACTACAATTGAAACAATTTTTATATTGTCATTGATGTCAAACCTTAACTAGCAAGACAATTGCTATCTAAGAAAGTACCATATCTATTGATGAAAAGGATTAGGACAAGAAAGATAACAACTATCTAAGAAAGTACCATATCTATTGATGAAAAGGATTAGGACAAGAAAGATAACAAGAGAACCTAAGGAAAGGTTTAGTTATTTGATACTTCAATGGGTACTTGATTATTTGCAACATTGATAAGATAATGTATTGTTTATCTAAGTAAGAAGAAAGACTGAAGAAGTAGGCTTAACCGAGAAAAAGTGAAGAAATGTAGTTTAAGCTGAGTGATGTTAGTGTCGACTGAGCGCCAATATATGCTGAGTAAATTTAGTGTTGACTGAACATCATTTTATTCTGAGTGATAGGAAATTGTCGAGCGACAATTTTAGCTAAGGAAGATAGTTTGAAGAGATGGCCAAGTTATATAGTGATGACCGAGGAGAGGAACACAGTATTGACCGAGTGTCAATAATTTACATTTGGAGGAAGAATTCATATCTCCAGCCGACATAGTTGAATTCTTGGGTTATGTAAATTGTGTTGACTTTATTAATTGATTTTATGGAGAACTTAATGCATGGTAAATCATTTTATTATGTATTCAATGAGAAGATTGAAGATGTATCTAGAAGAAAGGATGAAGAATTTAAATGTTGGAAGGATTCGATGAATCTGACCTAAACCTAACATCTACAGAGGAGATTAAGAAACAAAAGATGGATCTACCTATTGAGGAGGTATAAAGGAAAACCTAATTGTGAGGTTACAAAGTATGCTGGAGTTGTTGATGTTATTGACTGATAAGTCTAAGTAGAAGGATGAAGGTGAAATTGGGAAGGAGTTGATAAGAGTTGTGATTGCTTGAAGAGAATTCTAAGCATATCGGTGATGGTGATGGTGATGGAAATGGAACTCGGTCAGTAAATCAAAATATATGTGCAAATTTAATTTGTTATTTAAAAAGTGAGTTGTATGTTTTTTAGATCAAAAACTATTGTTACTTTCTAACCATTATATCAGTCTAATTCCTTTAATCAAGGTTGACCTAATTATCATTGTTGAAATCCTTTAATCAAGTTGGCATTCTAATGGAATGTACTTAAATCATCTAACTAGGTATCTTTTTATAGAGTGTTTAAATACTTTAACAGGATCACATCTAGAAGTGTGTTTTTAAACCTTGAACAAGGTTGGTTTTTCATAGAGCTCACTTCAGAAGAGTGAAAATATTAGTAACATGTTACAAAGTGGTTTTTTCCCAGATTGGGTTTCAACTATGAATCCTGGTGTTATACTTGTGTGAATGTGTTGATGTGAATATTTCTATATTCTAAAAGTTAATTACTTTTGGACAGTGGACTGCATGTTATATGTTTTCTGATATATACTTTATAGACCAAGTTGTGTTGGTGATTAGATCTGAGATTGTTGAAGTGTTTAAATGTTCAATTGGTACATCTAGACCTGAGAAAAACTGATTCATCCCCCCTCTCTATTGTTCTAAATAATATTAACAATTGGTATCAGAGTTATTGGTGCTTACAGAGAAAAATTTTAAAGGTAAATGAAGCTAATGATCAAGATGTATAAAAAGGAGGTACCAAAGTTGAACAAGGAAAAATTCCCTGTATGGTAGAGTCTGATGAAACTGCATCTAGATGGAATTGGTGATTCAACAAAATACTATGTAGAACATGACTATATTATACCTTCTGCACCTATGACTATCAAGGAAATGAAAGAAAAACATGAACATAATCAAGCAATGTTTGAGATTGCATCTACCTTAAGGTATCCTGAATTTGAAGACATCAAGGATTGCACTACTACAAAGAAAATGTCAGATACTCTTGCAATTATCTATGGTGGTGATACAAATTGTAATCCCCTAAAACTGGACAAGATCAATTAAATGAGAAACCAAGGCAAAAATCAATGCAATTAAATCAAATCAAGCTAGAATCAAAGGGAAATTGCAATCAAGCCATAATTCAAATTTAATTAAAAATCAAAAGCCATGAAATTAATTAAAATTGAATAATTCAAATGGAATCAATTAATTGTGCAATTAATATAATTAATTGCATAGTTCATTTAAATAAAATCAACCCATTCAAGGGGTACACATGGCTATAGATATTAATTAAATTCAATTAATTAAATCCTATTTTACCTCAACCACCAAATGGGAGGAAAATGCTTCAACCAATAGGATTTGAGAATCAAGCTCAAATCAAATCTCCACCACCCATAGGGAGAAAGCATCTTGTCCACCCATTTTGTCCTCTTGTCACAATCTTTGAGGACAAAATATTTAAATGGTCTCCAAACGTGGAAACTGTTAGTGCATTTTCTTACATGAATCTTAATGCACAGCCCTGAGTGCTTAGATAGAACTCTCCCATTCCTATACTCCTGACTCACACAAGAAAAAGACTAATTAACAAGGACCAAGTCCTTCTTCACTTCGAGCCTTACCCTACAGGCAGGTGTACCTATTTCATTCACTTCTTCAAAGGATCATAACATCAGTTTATACCTTGATACAAACATTATCTTCTCAGTCCCTTCAAACATACATGAAAAGTAAATTGTCATTTAAGTTTGATTGATGATGAAATCCCTGCAAGTCGAGGATAGACCAGTGCCTTATCCTAGGGCAGAGAGTCAAATAGTGAAACATACATCTACATAAATCCTCTAAATGATACACAAATAGAATCCAAATGAATTGCCTGACAACTCACCCTTTCTTAAACATGTTTAATCATCAAATTCTTGTAATAATCCTGAGCTTTCAAAAATTAACCTAAAGATTTACTCCTTTCCTTGAAAGGAACTAAAGACTAAAATCTCAAATACCTTATAAATGGTATCCTAAAACAGCCTTATAGATTTAGGATACAAAAGCTTCTGAATTAAAATAGGAAGACAATCAAAATCATGCAAGGGAATTTCATTGTATTCAATAGAAATCAAAGTATTAGTACATTCAAAATCTAACAAACATTCCAACAATTGCAACAATGGAGCCAAGCCTCTCTATAGAGTAAAATTTTCAACCTCTTTTACAAATGAGAGAAAAACTAAGATATAGCAAAATTGAGTCAGTTCAAAAACCCACTGACAACTATCTATCTTTGACACAAAATATCTTCAACATTCTCTCATCTGATTCCCAAACAAAAACACATCTTGCAATCACTTCCAATCTGATCTACAACCGATTTTGATTCTTGGATTTCAAACTTGGACTACTCTCATCTATCAGCCTGAAACTAAAAATACTCATCACCATTGGATTCCTCATTCCGAGAGCTTTTCGGTGGTATATAACACTTTATATTTTGCATAAAAAATGAATCTCCAGGCCCCCCGTGAACAGACTTGGTCATTTTAAATTTTTTGAATTTGTATTCAAATGTGCAGACTATTCAACTTTTAAATTCTTTTCAAATCTAAGATTTTATATTATTTTTTGCATTTACCTCAAGAGTGAACCAGGCCTTGACACTTGTCACATGCTAATTTGGCACTTGGATTAACTCAAGTTTTAACTATCCCATTAGGAGAATGGGTGACCATAAGCATTCTCCAGTTCATGAAGTCAATCCACTAACTGTAGTTAAGCTCGGCGATTAGGCAAAAGCTTTGTTCTATGAATAACGAAGTCAACTCTTAACCTCAAGTTACTTTAGGCAACCTGGTGAACAACTCCATCTCCAATTCACAAAATCATTTGGCTTAACCGCCAACATCTTAGCGACCTCACGACTGCCTATTCTCATGATCGTAGAATGTTTTGGATATGACCGCCATGATTAAGCGACCTTGTGACTGAAGGCTCACCAAATCGTAGAAAGACTAGGGCTAAACTGTCACAACTCGGCGAACTAGTGAATGAGTTATCTCCAATTTGCAGAATGGCCAGCCTCTAGCCGCTAATTTTCTAGTGACCACGCAACTACACTATCTCTGGATTGCAGAATGTTTAGTACTAACCGCTGAGCATTCAGCGAATCAGTGACCGTGGCCATCTCTAGGTTGCCAGATGTTTGGTTTAACCATCACTTTATCTAGCGAACTGGCGACTGACTGCTACCTCCAATTTGCGGAATCATTCACTAATTGTCTAGTTTATCCAGTGAACTCATGAGCATGTGCCATGTGTCACCTCTACCACCTCACCGCGGTCACGCATCTACAAAATTATGTCCTATTCAGACCCACCAGCATGGAATCCAAGGTGCCTCCAAGCTTGCATCAGTAGAGCTTCCTCCATTTCAATCTACCTTGTATGTTTGTGGATTTGCATATAAACACTAGAATTACCTGTTTTCACATACATGTGGGATTAATGGTTTAGCAATTTTAAAATCCTTCTAAAGCACTTCACCCAAAACAATGGGGCACACCGCGCATTGAAACTTCCAGCCCAAGGGGACCCGCCAATAGCCTATGGGCTTCTACTTACAACACATTGGAAGTGTTGTGGGTTATAAACATCAAAAAAGAGCCAAACACCACGCATGTGGGATATACCATAGAACGCAACCCAGTCACTTGCCTGTAGAAATTCATCTCTAAAATGAATGATTCCTCCTTTGGACATTTGCACAAAGCACATTGTCTGAGTGTTGTGCGCCAAATAGTGGTGTTTAGACTATTTCCTTCACATCTTGCGCAAGCCATTCTCTGTTGTTTATTGTGCAGACCACGTAACACTTACGTGAGGTGTCTTATTTGAATGTTTTTTGCTATTTCCCTTCATTCACTCACGCTAACATCCATCTACATGCAGCTCGTGACTTGAAACTGATCCTTTATGCTTGCGTAGGGCCTCATGTCAATTGAACTAGCAGCCCCTTCTAGTGTGGGCTGGCTTCACTAAGCACAGAACCTCTATCATCACACAAGCTTTCAATGAAAAGTGTGAACCTTTACTTCATAAGCAATCTCCACCTTCACTAGTAGCCTACACCACTTCATAGGGCATGCACTCTTGTCAGATGCGTAGGCCCTTTGCATTGGGCATCCCCCTAACACTTCATTATGTGCAATAGTGCTTATTCATTTGTGCCTTTCAAAACAGTGCTAGCACTACTCTCACTATTGCGTGGGCAGTCTTCTACACATTTACATAAGGCATTTGCTGGCACTTATGTGTTGGTTTCATCACTGTATTGGGAGCCTTCATTTGTGTTTAATCATTCCTCAAACAAATTCCTCATGCAACTATCAATTTTTTTACATTTGGGCATCTTCAAATCATGATTGCACTGACCCTTACTCATGTGTAGAGCCTTCACTATTAAACCACAAATGCCACCTCATCTTTGCAATTAGACATCTGCATGCCCACAAACTTGTTAGTAGGCTTCTTACTCTCTCAATGTGCAAGTTATCTCTTCACTAGCTACTAGCTCAATGTGTGAGCCTTATTTGCAGGAAGCATTTGTGTGCACTGGCATCACATTGTGCTGGCCCTCCTTTTCACCGGTGGCCTCCCTCAAAGGTATGAAGCCTTTGATCTGCTTGGTGTTAAGCACCTCTAATCCACCATGGCGTGAGGCACCATTTCACTATGCGCTACCATTTATATACATGGCCTCCTTTGTTTATGGCATAGGTAGGCTTCGAAAATGTGAAACACATTGCAAATGGCATGCACATCATGTTCTTCTTTATTTGTTACACTCCTGACCCCTTTGCTTGACATGGGCCTCCATTTTCTCATGTGTGAGCTTCCACTTTGACTTGCACTGGGCACATTACCTCCAAGTAAGCAGCTTCCTCTATCTTCCTTATGCAAAGCCTCCAAACCTGTTTTGCAATGCCAGTTTCTAGCATTAACATACTAGCTTCATTTCATGCACAAGGGAAACTTATAGATGCGAAATTGATATGTTAATGCAATGGTTTCCCAATTTGCAGAAGACATTTCAAATTTAATCGGCAGGTCTAAAATAAAAACCTAGACCCTTATAAATCTTGTAGTAGTATGGGAGTTTTGGAACACGAAGGGTCTTTTCCAGACACACTAATTATAAACAATGAAAGCTGCGAGATGTAATCTTTGAGACAATTGCTTATCTAGAAGACAATCATATAATTGTAGGTGCCCTTATGGGTGTGCGTGCTGGATTGAGGATCAGGAACTACACATGAATTGCTTTGTAGATGACCCATACAATATCTTCCTCCTTAAAGAGAGCACAGGTACATGGATCCACTAAATCCTCATCAGTCACACAAGGTGTTGGTGTTGCTTCCTTCCTAGAACTCAAATCTTCATAGATCACAAGCATTTTCTCTGTAATGAGTTTGCTCAGAGTGAGATGAAGTGAGAACCATGTGACTTTCAGCTTTCTCCCATCTATCCCGATTCCCAATTTCTTTAGAAACTACTTCTGAATCATCCAACTGAGCTAGCAAAGAATGAAAATACACATCAAGAGGAGGAGTCTACATGGCTGGAGGTTTGACATGTTCCTTAGCTTTTCATTCTTTAGGACAAACAAAAAACCTTCCTTCCAAAGCAATTCACAAATTGAATCTACAGCACACCAAACGGGCCAAACTAAGTATTCCCTGGTTACTAGGCCAATGTCTTTCTCTCTGAACTTCAGCTAATAATGCCTCAACCATAGCTTTTGTGTTGATTTAGAGGCAACCTTGAAGCTCCATATTTATTTCTGCCTACTTAAAATATAGCCTTAAAGTGGAAACAGACCATGTCATGAATCAAAACTTAAATACACAATTCACTTCTACACCTCCAAAAAGCTGACCAGAAAACACTAGCTGGCCCCCCAAAACTGGCTCAAAAAACTAACAAAAGCCACTGCGGGATCATGTCATCAGGAGCACACATTGATTTCCAACATCACAATGTGCTAACTAGAGGAGACACTCTTAGAAGATTCAAGCCCAAAGATACACCTAATAAAAAAATAGCCATTTGTAAACAAACTCTATCCGCAATGCCCAAAATCATCTAAGTAGGCTCTAGAACTGGCTTTTAAAACTGATGAGTTGAAACTTTCCAGACCGGACATCCTAGACACTGAATCACCTTCAAATAGGGAATAAGAATATGTAACCAATTCACCAAACTGATCAAATGGCCAGTTACAATTGATCACCAAATTCAACTTGTTAGATAAGTTCAGAATATAGAACAGTGAAAAACATAGAAACTGGGATTGGAATTGGCTTTGAAAACTAGGTTAAACGTGACCTTCGGATCCGAAAATAGGGGCATTTTTTCTTTGTCATACAGAGAGTATAAATCCACAATTAGGGTTCCTGATGAATAACAGGGCACATTTGGAAATCAGGCAAAGATAGGCTCTCAGAACTGCAAACTAGGAAACATAGCAAATCAGTGATTTGTGCATATCGAATGACCCTAAGAAAGTATGCTAAAAGAGTTTTCAAGACTTCAAACTTGGCATGCTTGTAGTATTTTTGGAGTAGAAAATAGTGGTACAACCCATTCAGGCTCACCAATCACAGATCAAAAGTTACAACATCATCAACAAGGGTACGGATCAATCTGCACACTTCACAACTTGAAAAACTACAGAAGTTGTGTTTGGAATCACATTTGCAAACTGAGCAAATGGATTTGTCATGACCTCAAAATTGAAACA
This sequence comes from Chamaecyparis obtusa, assembly GCA_027943335.1. Lineage (NCBI taxonomy): Eukaryota > Viridiplantae > Streptophyta > Pinopsida > Cupressales > Cupressaceae > Chamaecyparis > Chamaecyparis obtusa. Next base: position 48,609 of record BSBK01009492.1, read on the forward strand.
TAGGTAGTATTTGACCCCCAAAATATGATGCAAAAGGAATTTTCTCCATAAGACCAACTGGGTCAAAGATATGACTGGTCAAACAGGCCCTTCCAGAATTCTGAACATTTGCACAAGTGCATGACAACAACAAACAACCAACTTTGAGATATTCGAAACCTAATCAAACGGATTTTAAAAGACTTGAAACTTGGAACATAGGTTCTTTGATATGCGTACTAAACATCCTCAAAGTGGCGGGTCATGAAACATTTCTGCACACAAGATATTCAAAGGAAAATTGGTCTACTTTACTCTGTTTGACACTTAGGCAGAATTGTGTAGTTTGACACTTTCTCAAAATGGGATTTCGCCGAATGAATAGGGATGATAAAATAACATCATTGAAAGCATGCATATACTGAATAGAGTTTTTTAAACACCTAGAACACCTCATAGGGTTCAAAATGACAGCAAGGTACATATGCATGAAAAGCATTGAAAGGGCTTCAAACTACATTTTTTTAACATGGTACTCAAAAACCCATGTTGTGTTTTTAGTCCCAACAGTGGCTTTGAATGTGGATACGTGCCCCATGCGAGCATGCAGAGAACCTCAGAATCTCATGGTAGAAGCAGACCACCCAAAGGGAATTAGACTTTTCACTTTTACCTTCTCTTTCTCCTCAAACTGGGAATCCCTTTATTGAAAGTAAAGATGACACACAACTGAAGGGAAGTGAATGTACAAAATTTACAAGTATTTACAAAGGACTTAAAAATTTTGTCAGCATGAGTGAACATTTTCCTCTATCAAAAACTTAGTCTCTTTTTTGGAAATCAACCGACAATGTGAGACTTCCACTAAACTCATGATGATAAAAAAACATTAGGGAACATAGGCTGCAATATAACTTCAAATTTAAAATCACCTATGCCCTCTCTGTTATGTCCCGCCACAAACTCATTATCAGGAAAGAAAACATCATCGAAATCATCATACATTGAAATATATGAAAGGGGACAAACAACTGATACCTTTTCTCCTTGGCTATGAACATCTGGTTCATCTTTAGTGCAAGCTTGCATATCAAAAGAGAAGCAAGCATATTCACACTCATTCACATCAACCCAGAAATCTGAACCATCCTCATACATCAAACCAATCAGACTAAACAAATCTGATTTCTCTTGATAAATCATAGCTTTGTCCTCATACGGATGATTCATAGAATCAAAACCATAAATTAGATCCCCTTCATTATCATCAATGCCCGGAGGTAGAATGACCAAACTATCAATATATAATGCATCTTCATCAAATGAACAACTCTCACCTTGCATTGCATTTCCTCCGACTGACTTCATTAGAGCTGGAAGATCATACTCAGACGTACCACTGATACTAACATCTAAAAATGAGTTATCTTCAACAAGCTCTATTTCTCGGGCACATTCTTCAAACAATGGATTAGAAACTACATGAAATTGTTTCTCATAAACATTAGAACAAAATGCTGGCTGATTTACATCAATGTCTTCATCAAATAACACATTAGTAATATCATAAGACATGTCATTATATCCATCTTCATATACACTATCAGTAGAGAAAGAAAATTTAGAATCTAAATCCGAACAAGATTCACCATTGCTGTTGTCATTACATGAGAAATCAGCAACATAATCAATCAAATCATCTCCACAAGCACTGGACAATGAACTTTCCTCTTTTCCTTCAGTCTTCAACACTTCACATTCAATTTCATTCTCATTTAAACATATAGAAGACTAGAAATAAAAAAAATTTGCAGCATGAGAGGAAACATGTGATTGGTTATAAAAAACCAATTCATTCTCAGCATGATCCATGATTCCACAATCCTGTTGTTTCAATTGCAGCAATAGTGACAAATGTTCTTCATCCAGGGATTCACAATAATCACTATTTCTCTTAGCACTTTCATCAACATTAGTAATTGGGAAGTTATTTTCATTATTAACCTCATTGTACTTGGGCAAAGGGAAATATGTATGATCAACAATATGGAAATGTTCATTGTCTTCATTGGCTGAAAAAGTTTCCAGCTCTTCATCAGCAACATCTCCAGCAGTGACATTCAGTCCACTTTCACGTACATCATTTTGACCAATGGAATTAATATGGCAATGAAGGCACTGATGTTGATCATCCTTTTCCTGATTGTTCATCTCACTCTAAAAACATAAACCAATAGTGGCACGCCTTCTTATAACTCCATACTTCAAATTGCATTCAATATCCATAGCCAATTCAAAAGCTTGGTACAGACTTCGTGGTTGTTTATCCCTCAAAAGGAAACCCATCTTTTGGCCCAAAGCACCTAAATATCTATTATTAAACTTAGGGATCAATTCAGCTTGTTGAATCTAAATATCCATAAATCTATCTAGCAGCAGTTTGACATCAACCCATCCATCAAATTGTTCAATGAAGGATGAACTCAACTCCTCCCATGAAGAAATCGAAGTTACCGGCAAGAATGAGAACCATTCTCTTTCATTTCCTTTCAGAGTCTGCACAAACAACCTCATCCAAAGATATTCATGGCATACATCAAAATCACACATCACATCAACAAAAACTTGAACATGCTTCCTTGTTGATTGAGACTGGTTCCTATCAAAATTTGACAAATGTCCTCTGATTCCATTAGGGATCTTATTAGGAAAACTAGGTATGCCATCATAGCAAAATGGCACATATCCTTTGACAAAAGAACTTCTAGGACCATCCATTACAGGCTGCATCTTTGATTTACAGTTGAAATTCGTGAAAACCAGTAACAAGAATTATATACTTGTAGTTTAACCTTCTCTTATTAGGATCACTAATTTGACATACTTCACACACGTCTTAACTCAAAATTAAATCCAGAAGTATGTATTTCCACTTTTTCTATCCTTTCTTTTAATGACTAAATCATTTGATAAGGATCATGTAAACACATTTAAAAATTGAATGAAGAATACCTAGAAAATCTTTGCTAATTGTTGTTGTTCTCTTCACATCTGACTGAAATATGGAACAAAGCTTCACATCTCAGGTTCGTTCTAACATAGAGCCTCCACCTCTTTTCAGAGGACACAAATTTTCACTGATCTTCTTGAAACACCAATAGATTGTGGGCATTCCTCACAGCAAAGTCACATATGGTTTTAAATTTTTACAACAACAAATCTAGGTAATACACTTGCAGATCTGAAAACAACTTTCAGATTATGACATTTATGAGACTCTTCCCCAAATTGAATATTGCAAGACTTTGTGATACTCTTAATGGTAAACTTATTTCTTCCCCAGTAGAGTCACCAATTTGTTAGTGCATTTTCTTACATGAATATTAATGCACAACCCTGAGTGCTTAGATAAAACTCTCTCATTCCTAGACTCCTGATTCACACAAGAAAAAGACTAATTAACAAGGACCAAGTCCTTCTTCACTTCGAGCCTTAGGCTACAAGAGGGTGTACCTATTTCATTCACTTCTTCAAAGGATCATAATATCAGTTTATACCTTGATAAAAACATTATCTTCTCAGTCCCTTCAAACATACATGAAAAGGAAATTGTCATTCAAGTTTGATTGATGATGAAATCCCTGCAAGTCGAGGATAGACCAGTGCCTTATCCTAGGGCAGAGAGTCAAATAGTGAAACATACATCTACATAAATCCTCTAAATGAGACACAAATAGAATCCAGATGAATTGCCTGACAAATCACCCTTTCTTAAACATGTTTAATCATCAAATTCTTGTAACAATCCAGAGCTTTCAGAAATTAACCTAAAGATTTACTCCTTTCCTTGAAAGGAACTAAAGACTAAAATCTCAAATACCTTATAAATGGTATCCTAGAACTGCCTGACAGATTCAAGATACAAAAGCTTCAGAATTAAAATAGGAAGACACTCAAAATCATGCAAGGGAATTTTGTTGTATTCAGTAGAAATCAAAGTATTAGTACATTCAAAATCTGACAAACATTCCAAGAATTGCAACAATGGACCCAAGCCTCTCTGTACAGTAAAATTTTCAACCTCTTTTACAAATGAGAGAAAAACTAAGATATAGCAAAATTGAGTCAGTTCAAAAACACACTGACAACTGTCTATCTTTGACACAAAATATCTTCAACATTCTCTCATCTGATTCCCATACAGAAAAACATCCTGCAATCACTTCCAATCTGATCTACAATTGATTTTGATTCCTGGATTTCAAACCTGAACTGCTCTCATCTATCAGCCTGAAATTGAAAATACTCACCGCCATTGGATTCCTCGTTCCGAGAGCTTTTCGGCTATATATAACACTTTATATTTTGGATAAAAAATGAATCTCCAGGCCCCTCGTGAATAGACTTGGTCATTTTAAATTTTTTGAATTTGTATTCAAATGTGCAGAATATTCAACTTTTAAATTCTTTTCAAATCTAAGATTTTATATTATTTTCTGCATTTACCTCAGGATTGAACCAGGCCTTGACACTTGTAACATGCTGATTTGGCACTCAGATTAACTCAAGTTTTAACTATCCCATTAGGAGAATGGGTGACCATAAGCATTCTCCAATTCACGAAGTCAATCCACTAACCGCAGTTAAGCTTGGTGATTAGGCAAAAGCTCTATTCTTTGAATCGTGGAGTCAACTCTTAACCTTAGGTTACTTTAGGTGACCTGGCGAATAGCTCCATCTCCAATTTGTGAAATCATTTGGCTTAACCGCTAACCTCTTAGTGACCTTGCAACTACCTATTTTCATGATCACAGAATGTTTTGGATCTGACTGCCATGATTAAGCGACCTCACGACTGAAGCCTCACCGAATCGTGGAAAGACTAGAGCTAAACCATCACAACTCGGCAAACTAGCGAATGACTTATCTCCAATTCATGGAATGGCTAGCCTCTAACCACCAGTTTTCTAGTGACCACGTGACTGCACTATGTCTGGATCGTGGAATGTTTAGTCCTAACCACCGACCATTTAGCCAATCAGTGATCGTGGCCATCTCCAAGTCGCCAGATGTTTGGGTTAACCGTCACTTTATCTATTGAACTAGCGATTGACTGCTACCTCCAATTCACAGAATCATTCACTAACCATCTGGTTTATCCAGCGAACTCATGAGCATGCACCATGTGTCACCTCTGCCACCTCACCACAGTCGTGCGTCTACAAAATTATGTTCTATTTGGACCCATCGGCATGGAAACCAAGGAACCTCCCAGCTCGCGTCAGCAGAGCTTCCTCCATTTCAATCTACCTTGTATGTTTTTGGATTTGCATATAAACACTAAAATTACCTATTTTCGCATGCATGTGGGATTAATGGTTTTAGCAGTTTTAAAAGCCTTCTTCAACACTTCACCCAAAACAATGGGGTCTACCACGCATTGAAACTTCCAGCCCAAGGGGACCCGCCAATAGCCTATGGGATTCTACTTACAATACATTGGAAGTGTTGTGGGTTATAAACATCATAAAAGAGCCAAACACCACGCATGTGGGATATACCATAAAATGCAACCCAGTCACTTGCCTATAGAAATTCATCTCTAAAATGCGTGACTCCTCCTTTTGACATTTGCGCAAAGCACATTGTCTGAGTGTTGTGCACCAAACAGTGGTGTTTAGACTATTTCCTTCACATCTCGTGCAGGCCATTCTCTGTTGTTTATTGTGCAGACCACATAACACTTGCATGAGGTGTCTTATTTGAATGTTTTCTGCTATTTAACTTCATTCACTCATGCTGACATACATTTGCATGCAGCTCGTGACTTGAAACTGATCATTTATGCTTGCGCAGGGCCTCATTTCAATTGAACCAACAGCCCGTTCTAGCGTGGGCTGGCTTCACTGAGCATGGAACCTCTGTCATCACACAAGCTTTCAATGAAAAGCATGAACCTCTTCTTCATAGGCAATCTCCACCTTCACTGGTAGCCTACACCACTTCATAGGCCATGCACTCTTGTCAGATGTGTAGGCCCTTTGCATTGGGCGTCCCCCTCACACTTCATTATGTGCAATACTACTTATTAATTTGTGCCTTTCAAAATAGTGCTAGCACTACTCTCACTGTTGCGTGGGTAGTCTTCTAGACATTTGCATAAGGCATTTGCTAGCACTTATGTGTTGGTTTCATCACTATATTGGGAGCCTTCATTTGTGTTTAATCATTCCTCAAACAAATTCCTCACGCAACTATCAATTTTTTTTACATTTGGGCATCTTCACACCGTGATTGCACTGGCACTTACTCATGTGTGGAGCCTTCACTATTAAACCACACCTGCCACCTCCTCTTTGCAATTAGACATCTTCATGTCCCAAAACTTGTTAGTAGGCTACTTACTTTCTCAATGTGCAAGTTATCTCTTCACTAGCTACGAGCTCAATGCGTGAGCCTTATTTGTAGGAAGTGTTTGTGTGCACTGGCATCACATTGCGCTGGCCCTCATTTTCACCAGTGGCCTCCCTCAAAGGTATGAAGCCTCTAATCTGCTTGGCATAAAGCACCTCCAATCCACTATGGCATGAGGCACCATTTAACTATGTGCTACCATTTATATACATGGCCTCCTTTGTTTATGGCATAGGCAGGGTTCAAAAATGTGAAACACATTGCAAATGGCGTGCACATCATGTTTTTCTTTATTTTTTACACTCCTAACCCCTTTTCTTGACGTGGGCCTCCATTTTCTCATGTGTGAGCTTCCACTTTGACTTGCACTGGGCACATTACCTCCAAGTAAGTAGTTTCCTCTATCTTCCTTACGCAGAGCCTCCAAACCTATTTTGCAATGCGAGTTTCTAATGTTAACATGATGGCTTCATTTCGTGTGCAAGGCAAACTTATAGATGTGAAACCAATATGTCAATGCAATGGTTTCCTGATTTGTAGAAGACATTTCAAATTTAATCGGAAAGTCTAAAATAAAAACCTAGACCCTTATAAATCTTGTAGTAGTATGGGAGTTTTGGAACACGAAGGGTTTTTGCCAGACACATTAATTATAAACAATGAAAGCCATGAGATGTAATCTTTGAGATAGTTTCTTATGTAGAAGACTGTCATATAATTGCAGACACCCTTATGGGTGTGCGTGCTGGATTGAGGATCAAGAACTGCACATGAATTGCTTTGCAGATGACACATAAAATATCTTCCTCCTTAAAGAGAGTACAGGTACATGGATCCACTAAATCCTCATCAGTCACACAAGGTGTTGGTGTTTCTTCCTTCCCAAAACCCAAATCTTCACTGATCACAAGCATTTTCTTTGTAATGAGTTCGCTCAGAGTGAGATGAAGTGAGAACCACATGACTTTCAACTTTCTCCCATCTATCCCCATTCCCAATTTCTTTAGAAACTACTTCTGAATCATCCAACTAAGCTGGCAGAGAATGAAAATGCACATCAGGAGGAGTCAAGATGGCTGGAGGTTTGACATGTTCCTTAGCTTTTCATTCTTTAGGACAAACAAAAAACCTTCCTTCCAAAGCAATTCGCAAATTGAATCTGTAGCATGCCAAATCGCCCAAGCTAAGTATTCCTTGGTTACTGGGCCAATGTCTTTCTCTCTGAACTTCATCTAATAATGCCTCAACCATAGCTTTTGTGTTGATCTAGAAGTGACCTTGAATCTCGATATTTCCTTTTGTCTGCTTAAAATATAGCCTTGAAGTGGAAAAAGACCATGTCATGAATCAAAACTTAAATACATAGTTCACTTCTACACCTCCAAAAAGTTGACCAGAAAACACTAGCTGGCCCCCCAAAACTAGTTGAAAAAATTGACAAAGACCACTGTGGGATCATGTCATCGGGAGCACACATTGATTTCCAACATCACAATGTGCTAACCAGAGGAGACACTCTCAGAAGATTCGAGCCCAAAGATACACCTGATCAAAAATAGCCATTTGTAAACAAACTCTGTCTGCACCGCCCAAAATCATATAAGTTGGCTCTGGAATTGGCTTTTAAAACTGACGAACTGAAACTTTTGAGACTCGGCATCCTAGACACTGAATCACCTTCAAAAAGGGAATAAGAATCCGTAACCAAATTGCCAAACTGATCAAATGACTAGTTACAATTGATCACCAAAGTTAGCTTGATAGATAAGTTCAGAATATAGAACAGTGAAAAACATAGAAACTGGGATTGGAATTGGCTTTGAAAACTAGGTTAAACATGACCTTTGGATCCGAAAATAGGGGCATTTGTTCTTTTCCATACAGAGAGTATAAATCCACAATTAGGGTTCATGAAGAATAATAGGGCACATTTGGAAATCAGGCAAAGATAGGCTCTCAGAACTGCAAACTAGGAAACATAGCAAATCAGTGATTTGTGCATATGGAATGACCCTTGGAAAGTATGCTAAAAGATTTGTCAAGAATTCAAACTTGGCATACTTGTAGTATTTTCGGAGTAGAACACAGTGGTACAACCCATTCAGGCTCACCAATCATGGATCAAAATTTACAACGTCATGAATAGGGGTAGGGATCAATTTGCACACTTCACAACTTGAAAAACAACAGAAGTTGTGTTTGGAATCGCATTTGAAAACTGAGCAAAGTGATTTGTCATGACCTCAAAATTGAAACATAGGTAGTATTTGACCCCTAGAATATGATGAAAAAGGAATTTTCTCCATAAGGTCAACTGGGTCAAAGATATGACTGGTCAAACAGGCCCTTCCAGAATTTTGAACATTTGCACAAGTGCATGACAACAACAAACAACCAACTTTGAGATATTCCAAACCTAATCAAACGGATTCAAAAAGAATTGAAACTTGGAACATAGGTTCTTTGATATGCATACAAAACATCCTCAAAGTGGTGGGTCATGAAACATTTCTGGACGCAAGATATTCAAAGGCAAATTGGGCTACTTTACTCTATTTGACACTTAGGCAGAATTGTGCAGTTTGACACTTGCTCAAAATGGGATTTCGCCGAATGAACAGGGATGATAAAATAACATCATTGAAAGCATACATATACTGAATAGAGTGTGTTAAACACTTGGAACACCTCATAGGCTTCAAAATGATAGCTAGGTACATATGCATGAAAAGCATTAAAAGGGCTTCAAACTAATTTTTTTTAACATGGTACTCAAAAACCCATGCTGTGTTTTTAGTCCCAACAGAACCATGGACTCAACCCTCATCAAATCATGATCAAATCAACTACACCCCCTACCCTTTCCAAAATCTATAAAAGCAAGGCATAATTCAAGCAATAATCATCCACAATTTTTGAGAGGCGTCAAACCTCTCACAAATTTAAGCTAGAAAGGAAAATTTAGAGCTAATAAGTTGTAATTTCATTTGGAATTAATCTTTTAGTTTGTTTATCATTTCTTTCTCATATTAGGACTGTCACTAGTGAGATCTTGATGATAGCTCATCATTAGCATCCCTAATTAGAGAGCCATAGAATACTCATTTGTCATTTATCTTGCTTAATTAGATTTATAGTTCTAGTAATTTAATTGTTATTTTGTGTTATTTGATGAAACTAACCCTATGAAGGTACTAATCCTAGTAGACAAATGTACTTAGGACAAAATCTTAAAGCTTGAGAGGTAAGTTTGATGAAATGAAAATGCAAGAAGGTGAGAATATTGTTCAATACTATGGTAGAATTAAGGAGATAGTGAATGCTATTAGAGTAGCTAATGGAATCATTGATGATGAGACTATTATTGGTAAGGTATTGAGAACTTTTTTTCCTATCTATGCCATCAGAATTTCCGCAATTCAAGAATCAAAATGTAACCCTAGTAATGTTCTAACTCTGGAAAGTCTTGTTGGTAAGCTTACTGCTTTTGAGCTTTCTAACTATGATAACTACACTATTTCAAATGTTGAATCTGGATTCAAGTCACAAATGGTTTTGCATAAATCTAAAAGGGAAAAAGAAAAATGTATAAGTGAAAGTGATAGTGATAGTGATACTTCCGATGAGGAACTAGATGATCTTGAAGCTCTCATGGCTAGAATATTGAAAAGAGGAAAAGGAAAATATAAAGGTAAACTTCCTATAATCTATTTTTCATGTAACAAAGTTGGCCATATTACTGCAAGATGTCCTAATAGAAATGATAAGGATGAGGAAAGAGAAAGAAAGTACAAAGATAGGAGAGATAACCCAGATCACCGAAGGTACAAAGACTACAAGGAAAAAGGTAAGAAATCTTGTTATATTGTTGAAGAGGAAAGTGACAGTGACACTCATGATTTTGATATTGAAGTATTTTATGTTGCTATGAAATATGAATCTGATGAAGATGAGAAAACTGCACTTATTTCTTATGTGAGAAAAGTTGATAAATGGATTATTGATAGTGGTTTCTCACATCAGATGACTGGTGATAAAAGTAAATTTGAAACCCCAGATTATTAAAAAGGTAGAAGTGTTAAGTTTGGTAATGATGCACCATGTCTTGTAAGAAGTAAAGGATCAATTAAGGTAACTAATAAGATCATATTTGAAAATTCCTATTAGGTTGAGGGTATTAACTATAATTTTTTGAGTGTTGCACAACTTAATAGTACTAGTTACTGAGTGGAGTTTCATCATAGAAAGGCTAAAATATTTGATGCTACTAGTGAACTAATTGGAAGTGGAGAACATACTAGAGGTAACTTTTTCTATCTAGATTTATCTGAAGAGACATGTTTGTTTGTAGAATTTGGTGATGTATGGTTATGGCATAAGAGGCTATGTCATGTTAACTTTGACAATCTAGTAAATATTAGTAAAAAGAAGAAAGTTAGTGGTTTTCCAAGATTGAAGAAACCTGATAATGTGATGTGTAGATAGTGTCAGTTGGGAAAAATGACAAAGTCTAGTTTCAAGAGAAAGACATTTACTTCTGAAAATATTTTGGATTTGGTTCATACTAACCTTTGTGGACCTATGGGTGTACAAAGTTATTATGGTGCTAAGTATTTTATTATATTTGTTGATGACTACACTAGGATGATGACTATAATGTTTTTGAAAGAAAAATCTGATTCACTTTAGTTGTTTAAGTGGTATTTGGAAAAATTTGATAGAGAAACAAGTAGAAGCCTGAAATGTCTAAGATCTGACCGGGGAGGATAATTTATATCAAATGAGTTAAATTTATTCTGTAATGATATAGGAATCAAGAGACAGATGTCTAGACCTAGAACACCTCCACCAAATGGTATAGCTAAGAGGAGAAACAAGTCAATTATGGAATGTGCAAGAACACTAATGATTGAGAAGAATGTTGCACAAAAATACTAGATAAAAGTTGTATGTACATTTGTTTATACCTTAAACCGAGTAAAAATAAAGAAAGGTACAAATGCTACACCTTATGAATTATGGCATGGATATGCACCTAATGTGAAATACTTTAGAATGTTTGGGAGTAAATGCTATATACTAAAAGATAATAGAAATGGAAATTTTGATACAAAAAGTGATGAAGGCATATTCCTAGGTTATTCCACTAAGAGAAAAGATTATAAGTGTTTGAATTATAACACTAACAAAATTGTGGAAAGTGAAAATATAACACCCCGCTAGGGAACCCAAGAGAGATTAACCTATAACATGCTACTAAGTTTGGTAGACAATTTTTTTTTAAAAGTTAACATACAAGATACACAACAGTGCGGAAGCAATTACCATTAACTCACATTAAACCAACATCCAAAATAGATTACAAATCCTAAGGGTTCCATGACGTATAATTACTTAAGAAAAAAACACAACTGAAGAAAGATGACAAAAGATTCCACATCATAAATGATACAATAACAACTTACATCAATTTAAACAATCCTCATGGACATCCATGATAACTAATAAAATGACATCTACTGCACATGCCGCAGGGTATGTAATAATAAATCTAACAAAGAAGTACAATGTCCATATTAGGTATCACATGCGATACTCTCATATAGGACTACATAAATGAAGGTATGATAAGAAACCAACAATGAAGAATCAATGAAGAAACATAAAGGCATCCAACTACAGAACTATCAACAGCACCGACACCAGGACGTTGAATCTCAAATGGTAAAGAATCACTACCACCCGTCCGTGTAGAACCACAAAAGTCTACCCCACCATGCTGAGGAGATAACCACAAACCCCAATCAGATGACCAAAACCAAACAAGGATAAAACCATTGAGAAAGGAATCCTGAAAGCTCTCTACTCAAGGTTTACAAAAATAAAGAGAAACGTGGAACACACTAATCCAGAGGCATAAACATAAACTCAGGAGATGATCTAGGCTACATGCTTATGGGAGTGTCATCACATGTCTAACTACTTGAGTTACCCTAGACTAGTCACTCTGGACCCTAGACCCTCAAGCATTGAGTTACCCTGGAACTAACCACTCTGGGCCTCAGAACCTCAATACAATCCATGTGGGATTAGAATATTCTCTCTCAAATATGAGGTATTCTAATCATAACCATACTCTAAATTATCTTCTTAAATGATCTATAAAGTTTTAATTACTAAGTTATCACTTAATTACATAACCTACAATAGGTTTCCCAGGATCTGACCACTTTGGGTCCCGGCCCCTATTGTAAGCCACTCCCCTAAGATGCACTTAATCAATCTCCCCTAGGCTCATAGTCACATAAACATCAAATAGGTATACTACCAGGTAATCCTAGATGCAGTTTCACACATAAAAACCCAAATGATTACGATGATACCAAAAACAATTATTAACCAATAAGAGCCCTTAAGATTGATTCATAGATGACAATCATAATAAACACACACATAAACATGATACTGAAATACAATCCAACTGATACATAACCTTGCCTTTGTTTCCCCTATGCCATCTAATGCCCGAATTCACATAATGCACAAGAATGCAGTAGAGAAACAAGAAGCCAACATTCACAATTTACATAACTGAAAAATGAATACAAGCATTTAAACCTCCTAATAAACATGATCAAACAGAATATAGAACACATTAAACTAATAGCAAAACTTGACAAAATAGTCATATAAATGTCACTCAATAAAACAAAAGTTCCCTATTAACGTTCTAGGAATTCAGTAGAAAATTTGCCCAATTTAGTATATACATAAACCTTTAACAACTAATTGTATTTATAACCAATATACAAATTTACAATTTATAAAACTGATTGATTAAAACCAATAATCAACATCTATAAAACAAAATTAAAACTAGTAAACAAAGTATACATATTAATAAAACTATGAAATAATACAAAACAAATTTCATATTAAATAATTTAACAAAATTTATATTAATTAATAAATTTTATACTAATTAAAAATTTAATAACCAAAAATATATATTAACTAAAAATAAATTTCAAAAGTTATAACAATTTTTTTAAAAAAAAAAACCGATAAATAAAAATTATAATGTTTGGGGGGGGAATCCCGGTGGGCCCCATGTCCCCTTTCCATGCCCACTGCACGGTACCTATCTGGTACCACCGATAGGTCCCTTGTCGTCGATACCAGTAGGTACCACCGACCAGGGTACTCTGCGGCGTGTGGGGTGGGGTCAAATCCCGTGGCCCCCACCACGATTTTTGTTATTAATTTTTTTTTATAAACAAAACAAATTCAATGCTTCCAAAATATAATAATTTTTTTTTTATTCAAAACAAATTTCAATGAAATTCAATATACATATATTTTTTAACACATATATATCAAAAGAATTTTAAAAAAAAAACTAAATTCATAGGGTATATTTTTTAAAAATAAAAGAATTTATCAAAAAGCAGATTGCATTATAATTCCTTTAACAGACATGCATAAAATTTGATTCCTTATAACATAATATATTCTTCTCTAAAAGAGGGTAATTAAAATTCTTAAATACTTTATACTAAAGTCATTGACTTTCCCAATCTCCTTGTCTTATCTGTTCATTTGTTTTGAGTGAAGTATTTTTACAACAGAGAATTTTATTTTAAACTAGAATTAATTCATTTGTATCCAAATTGGGTTTTCTACTCAAATTGGTTTTCTTCCTCAAGGTGATTAAATTTTCTACAAGCTCTATAGTTTAACTATACAACAAGATTAATTTATCAATTTATAGGCAAACCATGAAGAATTAATTAACGAAATTTTGCCAGAGTAACACTACGATGCCAAGTAATAATAAAATACAAAAATTAACTACACTAGGGTTCCTGAATACCCAGATCTATTAAAAACACAGAAAGACAAATGAATGTAGAAACAAAGATAACAAGCAAAATTCAATGCCTACCTTAGATCCAATGCCAAAAACTGAAAATAAAAAGCCTTGTAGATCTGAGAATAGAATTCTCTCCAAAATCAAACACAACCTGCAGATCTGAAAGCTATGTTGCAAACAGGTGCCCGATCCAGATGCACAGATAAACTCAAATCAACAAGCAGCCATAACAATCCACAATTCTCCAAAATACCAAGCACACAAGCCCTCTCCAAAAATCCTCTCCAAGACTTGTCTCCCCTCCAAAATGAATGCAATAATCCCCTAATAGGAATTCAATTCCCAAATTCATGCAATCCCAAAAGACAACTCAAAAGCTAACTCATAGTTCAACTCCAAATCAGAAATGACTCATAAGACAACTCCTGATCCAACTCAAATTCCAAAATTGAGAGTAAATACAATTAATTAATTAAAAATATCTTTTAAAAGCACAACTCAACTTGAATTTTGAAAACTAGTTATCTTTTTGAAAACAAACTCCTTTTTCCAATTTGCACATGTTATAATTTAAATTCATTATTAAATAAATTAAATACTTAATGCATCACAAATTCATGCAATTAATTATTTAATCATTTAATAAAATATACAAGCATAAATCAAATCATTTTCCAATTAAGCACATGTTAATAATTTAAAACCCAAATTAAATAAATTAAATATTTAATACATCCTAGAGCATGCAATTAAATATTCAATTATTTAATAATACACTCAAGCATAATTAAATCCAATTAATCAAATAATTGACTTTAGATAATTTTCCAAATTAAACATAGGAACATAATTAAATCATTAAATTCAAGTATAATCCTAACATTGGTAATCATATAAAATCACCTAGATAATCATAAATCAACTAAATCAAGCACAATAAGATCAAGCACAATAAAATCAAACAAACTGAAATCATGCACATACTCAAGAACGAGATCCATGAATTCATGCCAACTAGGTGAATTTGGGTAAGGTAGTCATACTGGTACTTTTCCAAACCTAGGACAAATTAGGCTTAAGTTAGGGTTTTGGGTCTATGTATTATCTCCCCTCTTTACCATTGAGATGAATGTTTATGGGCATGCTCACTCCTGCCAATTCAGGGAAGATGATGCCCTATACCTACAAATCTATCATCACAAGATGAAGCATGTACATACAATAATATATAACAAAAAATGGTGGGGATCGGCTGATCGTGTGGATCTCACAAGTAAGTAACTACGACTCCATCCCTCAACCACATCAGGCACGTCAAACAAAAATATAAAATAAACACATCTACCATACACATGCAAGTATGGGGTTAGTAAAATCATAAGCATCAATGATCTCCTAATATATAATCTATCATTCTAAAATAATCATAACATTTATAAAATTGGACTAGGGGCGAGGTACTACAGAAAATGTGAGAGTTGATGAATATGCAGAGAGGAATGATCAAGAAGGTAAACGAGTACCTGAAGACTATAGATCTTTTGTCTATATGGAAGAAGGAGATGTAAGTAACACACTTGCACTAGATGCAGAGTCATAGATAAGCAATGTCGAGCATCGAGAGGATGCTGCAGAGCAATCAAAGGAAGAAACTAAAAATTTTCATGATGAATCTGAAGATCAAGAAGAAAATAAATCTAAACCTACATTGACACAGTATGTGAGAAGACATCATAAGCCTGAGAAAATCATTGGAGATAAGGAATCTGGAGTCATGACCAGAAGTAAGTTGAAGGATCCTACATGTTTATTATGTGAGTTTGAGCCTATGTCAGTAAAAGATGATTTAGAGAATGAAGACTAGATACAAGATATGAATGAAGAAATAAATCAAATAGAAAAGAATGATACCTGAACTCTGGTGTCAAGCCATAAAACAAGAATTTTATTGGAACAAAATGGGTATTCAGAAACAAGATTAATGAACATGGACAAGTCACAAGGAATAGGGAAAGATTGGTATGGAAGGGTTATGCACAAGAAGAAGGAATAGATTATGGGGAAACATTTTCCCCTGTAGAAAGATTAGAAGGAGTGACAACTCTATTTTGCATATGCTGCATACATAGATTTTAAAGTATATTAGATGGATGTCAAATCTACATTTCTCAATGGTATATTAGAAGAAGTATGCATTGAACAACCAGAAGGATTTGTTGATCCAAACATGAAAAATATGGTTTGCAAACTGAAAATGGCAATGTATGGATTGAAGCAAGACCCCAAAGCATGGTATGAGAGGCTGCACAATTATTTGATAAAGATTGGATTTTCAAGGACAAATGACAACAACAATTTGTATGTGAAAGATGCGGAAGGTAAAGGGATTTTTTCAGCTGAAATTTTTGTAGATGATATCATATTTGGAGGACAAGATGTCCTATGTCAGAATTTTTCAAATGAGATGCAAACTGAGTTTGAAATGTCTATGTTTGGTGAGATAAAATTCTTTGTTGGTTTACAAGTCTATCATATGGAGAAAGGTATTTTTACCACGCAATCTAAATATGCCAAAGAGATACTAATTTTTTTTGGAATGGAGGATTCAAGACCAGTAAGTACTCCTATGGCTACTAGACATAAACTATCTAAATTGATGATGTTAAAGTGAATCAAACCCTATAAAGATCCATGATTGGAAAGATACAATATGTTGTCCACATCAGACCAGATATAGCCCTAGCAGTTGGGATTGTGGCAAGATTTTATGCCAATCCTAAGGAAAATCATATGATGGCTGTAAAGAGAATACTGAGATATCTAAAAGGGACAGAATACTATGGATTGCATTACAAGAAAAATGAGAAATTTGAACTGAGAGTCTACACTGATGTAGATTGGTTAGGAAATTTTGATGATAGGAAAAGTATAAGTGGTGGAGCTTTCTTTCTAGGAAAAAAATTAGTCCCCTAGACAATAAACAAACAAAACTACATTTCCCAATCTACAACAAAAGATGAGTATATAGTAGCTGCAGTGAACTGTTCAAATCTAATATGGATCAAGCAATTGTTGAAACAAATGAAAGAGGAGATAACTGATCTAATTGTTATCTTTTGTGATAACACAAGTGCTATCAACATATCAAAGAATCTAGTGATGCACAAAGACCACACTACTACATTTGGGGCCAAATTTTGATGGAAACTTTTCACGGATAAATTTTTTTTATGAATTTCGGTTTTTTCTTTTGTAATAGTTCCCGATGGTGTCAAGATCTTGATGGGTTTTAAATAGACCATCAAAATTATGACAGTTTTGGGGTATACATGAAAAAAAAAGAAGTGAAATGGCCAAATCAATTTGTTTTTTATTGCCGAAGAGAGAAAAGGAGTAGGAGCAAGACGAAGTGATTTTGAGCATGAAGATAGTGTAACTGGCTGGGGTGTAGCTTGTCCATTTTCTTCATCTTCAATCTATGATGGTATCCAAAGGTATGTGATTTCTAGACGCCAAAACTGTAATATTTGTGCTTAGGGTTTATTTTTTAGTAGTGAATGTTAACAAATGTAGTGATTATGATATTTCCATTACATCTTAATACAACTCAGAACCATGTTCAACAAGCAATTCACACATAGGTGCATTTCCTTTCTCTAAAGCATAGTGAAGAGAAGTTCTATTTTTCACATTTGTGGCGTTGAAAAAACTATCATCATCACACCTATGTAGAAATACTTTTGCAATCTCTGCCATAACATCTATATCTTTATCATTTCTTCCTTCAAATGCATAGTGCAAAACTATCCTGCCCCTTTCATCTTGAATGTTATGTTAATAAGATTTAGAACAACAGAGAGGGGGGGGGGGGTGAATCAGTTGTTCTCAGGTCCTGATGTATAAAATAACTTCAAAACATTTCTTTAAATCAGATCAAGCAACCAAAACAAACTCGGTCATCACTGATTCAATAAGAGAAACATATAACTCGGCAGTCCACTACCTAGCTACAACTAACTTGTAAAATACATAAATGTTCAAACCAAAACATTCACATAAGTATTGACACCAAGATTTATAGTGGAAACCCAATATGGGAAAAACCACTTTGTAACATGCTACTATTATTTTCACTCTTCTAAAGTGAGCTCGGTTAAAAGCCAACCCTATCAAAGGTTACAATACACACTATCAAGTGTGACCCAGTTAAAGGATTTCAATCACCCCGTTAAAAGTGAGCCTGGTCAAAGGACTTACATACACTCCATTAGAATGTAACCTTGCTCAAAGGATTTAACATATGACTATTAGGTCAACCTCTGTTAAAAGGATTTTGACTGTTACAATGGTTAGAAAGTAGCAGTAGTATTGATCTGAAAACATACAACTCACTTTGCAAATATCAGATCCACTTCCATACACAAATGCTAGTTTACTGACTTTGAAACTTTTCCATCTTTACTTCTGATCTACTCGGAACTTTCCTTCAAGCAATCACCACACTTTTCCTTCAGCCTTTTCACTTATACATGCAATAAAACTTTACTATTCTTCCAGCATCTACTTCACCCATGCATACACATACCTAATGCTTTGGTTCCCTTAATACTTTCCTCTATTATGTTAACTTTTCTTTTGCCACTTAATCTCCTTCGTAGATCTTAGGGTTAGGTCAAATACATTGAATCTACCTGCTTCATGTTCTTCATCACCTCTTCTAGAATCATCTCAAATATCATAAACATTTACAATAAAACATTTTACAAAGCATTAAATACTTCCATAAAATCAATAAATAAAGTCAACACATTTTACATAATCCAAGAATTCAACAATGTCAGCTCCAAATCTGAATTCTCTTCAAATATAAAATTGCTGATGCTCAGTCAATACTGTGATCATCCACTCGGTCTCCATGTAAAATGCTCGGTCACTACTAAAACTATTTCCTCGGCAAATACTATCTTCCTTGGCAACTTACTGATACTTGGTCGACTGTAGATTTTTGCTCAACATCCACTAACTCGGTCGACTCTGTCATAACTTGGCTTAAACATGATTTCTTCATTTTTGCTTGGTTAAGTGACAGTTTAGTCTTCAATCTTACTAAGATAAACAATACATTATCTCATCATTGTGCAACATAATCAAGTACACTTTGTAGTATCAAGATAACTCAACCTTTCCTTAGGTGCTATTGTTACCAACCTTTCTTTCCCTTCTCACCATAGATATAGTACTTTCCCAACTAGCAATAGTCTTACTAGTTAAGGTTTGACACAATGACAATACAACAATTTTTTCAATTGTAGTTTCCAACAATCTCCCTCTTTGGCATTGATGGGAACACCATATGATATCACCTGAATAACACATGGATTACCAACCAATCCAAAAAACTTATCTATCCATTTGAGAAAATTTATAATATCCTTACCTTCATTCTGATTCAGAATCAGTAAATCTCATTTCTGTGACTGTCAGAAGTATCTGGATCTCCCTCTATCCTGATCTTTCATTTCAGTTCATCATCTCCCTTACTTTCAATGTCATGTGTTATAGTATAATTTCAGTTCAATCTCCCTCTTTGACAAAAATTCCAAAGTAGCAACTCAAACATACGTCCAATAAATGTAGATATATCTGTTCAGCACAGTGTTTCTCCCTCTGTCATCTTGCTTATGACTGATTTGTTATCTTTGTTTCTTCTTCACAGCTCTAGGATAGTCCTAAAGTGTGACAATCTTCTACATCAATGTGTCAAATGTTCTGTTGTAGCATATTTGATGCAGTGCTCCTAGCTTGGATAGGCAGCCTCAGTTAGGGGAAGGACCCCTAAATAACTTCTCAGGTACTCATGAGCTTCTTTAGGTAAAGCTTTAGTGAATATGTCTGCCAATTGTTCTTTGGTATTCACATATTCCATTCGGACTTCCTTGTCTTGTACCAATTCCCTCAAATAGTGATACTTGATTGCTATGTGCTTGGTCTTTGTGTGCATTACTAGATTCTTAAAAATATTGATAGCACTTGTGTTGTCACAGAAAATAACAATAGGTTCAGTGATTTCTTCTTTCATGCCTATCAACAACTATTTTATCCATATCAAATTTGAACAGTTTACTACAGAAACAACATACTTGGCTTCAGTAGTAGATTGGGAAATGCAATTTTGTTTCTTGCTTGTCCAATAGACTAATATCTATCCAAGAAAGAAATCTCCACCACTAGTGCTCTTTCTGTCATCTACATTTCTTGCCCAATCAGCATCAGTATATACTCTAAGTTCAAATTTGTCATTCTTCTTGTAATATAACCCATAGTCAACAGTTCCTTTCAAGTATCTCATGATTCTTTTCACCACCATCATGTGTGCTTCCTTAGGATTGGCAGAGAATCTTGCCACAATCCCAACAGCTAATGCAATATCTGGTCTACTATGTATAGCATACTACAATTTTCCAATCATGGATCTATACAAATTCTGGTTAACTTCTGCAGCATCATCATTCTTAGATAACTTTTGTCCAGTAACCATAGGAGTTCCCACTGGTCTAGCATCTTCCATTCCAAAAAAATTTAGTATTTCATTAACATACATAGACTGTGTAATGAAAATACCTTTCTTCATCTGATATACTTGTAAACCAACAAAGAATTTGATCTCACCAAACATACTCATCTCAAATTCAGTTTGCATTTCATGTGAAAAACTTTTACACAATGCATCTTGTCCACCAAAAATAATATCATCAACAAAAATTTTGGCCAACAAAATACCTCTACCTTCTTCACCTTTCATATACAGATTGCTTGTGTCATTTGTCCTGGAAAATCCAATCTGTATCAGATAATTATGCAACCGCTCATACCATGCTCTAGGAGCTTGTTTCAATCCATATAAATCTTTGTTCAGTTTTCATGCCATGTGTCTTTTGTTTGGATCAATAAAACCTTCTAGCTATTCTATGTAAACTTCTTCTTCTAGTATACCATTTAAAAATGCAGATTTGACACCCATTTGATATACCTTGAAATCTTTATAAGCAGCATATGCAAGCAGAGTTCTTACTCCTTCCAATCTAGCTATAGGGGCAAATCTCTCCCCATAATCTATTCCTTCTTCTTGTGCATAGCCTTTGCATAGTAGTCTAGCTTTGTTCCTAGTGATTTCACCTTTTTCATTCAGCTTGTTTTGAAATACCCACTTTGTTCCTATAACATTCTTATCTGTAGGTCTCGGCACCAGATTCTAGGTTTCATTTTTCTCAATCTGGCCAATCTCTTCATTCATTGCTTGTATCCAATCTTCATTTTCTAATGCCTCTTTAGTTGTCTTAGGTTCAAATTCACATAGTAAGCATGTTGGATCTTTTGTCTTTCTTTTGGTCTAAATTCCAGTGTCTCTATCTCCAATTATCTATTTAGGCTTGTGATGTCTTCTTACATATTTTTCCAAAATAGGTTCAGCATTTTTCTCTTCTATTTCATCAGGTTCCCCAACAAGATTGTCAAATTCAGCTTCTGAATGCTCGGCAACCTCTTCCTGATCCTCAGCAGCATTATCTTGTAGCTCAACATGTTCTTGCTCTCTCTCGGCACTGTTTTCCTAACGATCGACATCATTTGTCTATCGCTCAACATTGCTTGCCCAAGACTTGGCATTAGGTGTAGGTTTGTTACCTGCCTCTTCCATTTCCTCAATGTACACAAAAGATCTATAATCTTCTAGTTCTCTTTTGCTATCAACCTTATTTCTTTCTGCATACTCATCAATTTTTACATTCACACTTTCCACAATTTTGTTAGTGTTAGAGTTCAAACACTTATAAGCTTTACTTTTTGTGGAGTAGCCTAGGAATATGCCTTCATCACTTTTAGCATCAGCCTTTCCATTCCTATTGTCTTTCAATATGTAACACTTTCTTCCAAAGATTCTAAAGTATTTAACACTTGGTGCATGCCCATACCATAATTCATAGGGTTTCAAATTTGTACCTTTCTTGATTTGTACTCGATTAAGAGTGTAAAAAGCTATACTTATAGCTTCTTTCCAATATTTTTGTGCCACATTATTTTCAATCAATAGTGTCCTAGCACAGTAAAAAATAGATCTATTTCTTCTTTCTGCTATGCCATTTTGTGGAGGTGTCCTAGGTGCAGACATCTATCTTTTGATTCCTCTATCATTACAAAATAGATTAAATTCATTTGATGTAAATTCTCCACCATGGTAAGATCTAAGACATTTCAAGTTCCTACCTGTCTCCTTCTCAACCTTAGCCAAATACCACTTGAAAAATTGAAAAGCATCAGATTTTTCTTTTAGAAACATTACATGCATCATCTCGGTATGATCATCAACAAGCAAGATAAAATATCTAGCACCATAGTAACTTTGTATATCCATAGGTCCATAAAGGTCAGTATAAATGAAATCTAAAATCTATTCAGAAGTAAAGGATTTGCTCTTGAAATTTGACTTAGTCATTTTTCCTAACTGACATTCTTTGCACATCACATTCTCAGGTTTCTTCAATCTAGGTAGGCCTCTTACTTTCTTCTTCTTACTTATCTCTACCAGATTGTCAAGGTTAACATGACATAGCCTCTTATGCCATAGCCAAATGTCATCAAGTTGTGCAAACATACATATTTATTCAGATAGGTCAAGATAGAACAAATTACCTCTAGTCTGCTCGCCACTTCCAATTAGTTCACCAGTACCATCATATATCTTAGCTTTCTTGTGATGAAATTCCACTCAGTAATGAGTTCTATTGAGCTGAGCAATACTTAATAAATTATAATTCAATCCTTCAACCCAATAAGAATTTTCACAAGAGATCTTATCAGTTAGTTTAATCAATCCTTTTCCTCTAACAGGACATGGTGCATCATTACCAAAAGTTACACTTTTACCTTTATAATGATGTAGGGTCTCAAACTTACTTTTGTCACCAGTCATGTCATGTGAACAACCAATGTCAATAATACATTTATCATTCTTGTTCACATAGGAAATCAATGCAGTTTTCTCATCCTCATCAGATTCATCTTTCATTGCAACATAGACTACCTCAATTTCAAAATCATCACTATCAGTGTCAGTTTCTTCTTCAGCAATGTAATAGAATTTCTTAACTTTTCCTTTGTAGTCTTTGTACCTTCGATAGCCTTTTTCATCTCTTTTGTCTTTGTGTCTGCTATTTCTTTCTTCATCGTTATCATTCCTGTCAGGACATCTAGAAGCTATATGACCAACCTTATTACATGCAAAACATATAATAGGGAGTTTACCTTTGTATTTTCCTTTTCCTCTTCTCAATCTTCCAGCCATAAGAGCTTCTAGATCTTCAAGATCTTCATTAGAAGTGTCACTGTCATCTTCACTTTCACTTTTTCTTTCACTAATGCATCTTTCTTTTTCCTTCTTTGGCTTATTCAAAACTAACTGTGACTTAAAAGAAGATTCAACATTTCCAATACTACCAACAGTGAAATTATCATAGTTAGACAGTTCAAAAGTAGTCAACTTGCCAATCAAACCTTCCAAAGTAAGCATATTTGCAGAGTTACATCTAGATACATGAATAGCTGAGATCTTAATAGCATATATAGGATGTAGAGTTCTTAACACTTTTCCAATTATGGTCTCATCATCAATACTCCCATTTGCTCCTCTAATAGCATTCACAACTTGTTTTATTCTACCACAATCTTGTGCAATGTTTTCATCTTCACTCATTCTCATTTCATCAAACTTACCTCTGAGACTCTCAACTTTAGCTTTCAGTACATATAGATCACCACCATAGATCTTTGCAAGAGTGTCCCATATATCTTTAGTAGTTGTGCAGTCTTTAATGTCCTCAAATTCTAGATAGCTTAGGGTAGATGCAATTTCTAGCATTGCCTGATTGTGTTCTTCCTTAGCTCTCATTTCCTCGGTAGTCAAAGGTGCAATAGGTGTGACATAGTCATGTTCAATGTAGTACTTTATAGAATCACCAATACCAGCTAGATGTAGCTTCATCAAGCTTTTCCATGCAAGGAAGTTTTCCTTATTTAGCTTCGGTACCTCCTTCTTATACATCTTGATCATTTTCTTCAATTCCCTTTAAACATGCTTTCTATAAACACCAATAAACAACACAGCTCTGATACCAATTGTTAATATGATTTAGAACAATAGAGAGGGGGGGTGAATCAATTGTTCTTAGGTCCTGATGTATAAAATAACTTAAAAACTTTTCTTTAAATCAGATCAAGCAACCAAAATAAACTTAGTCATCATTGATTCAATAATAGAAACATATAACTTAGAATTCCACTACCCAGCTACAACTAACTTGTAAAACATAAAAATGTTCAAACCAAAACATTCACATAAGTATTGACACCAAGATTTATAGTGGAAACCCAATATGGGAAAAACCACTTTGTAACATGCTACTATTATTTTCACTCTTCTGAAGTGAGCTCGGTTAAAAGCCAACCCTATCAAAGGTTACAATACACACTATCAAGTGTGACCCAGTTAAAGGATTTCAATCACCCTGTTAAAAGTGAGCCTAGTCAAAGGAGTTACATACACTCCATTAGAATGCAACCTTGTTCAAAACATTTAACATATGACTGTTAGGTCAACCTCTGTTAAAAGGATTTTGACTGTTACAATGGTTAGAAACTAGTAGTAGTATTGATCTGAAAACATACAACTCACTTTGCAAATATCAGATCCAATTCCATACACAAATGATGGTTTACTGACTTTGAAACTTTTCCATCTTTACATCTGATCTGCTCAAAAATTTCCTTCAAGCAATCACCAGACTTTTCCTCTAGCATTTTCGATTATACAATCAATAAAACTTTACTATTCTTCCAACATCTACTTCACCCATGCATACACATACCTAATGCTTCAGTTCCCTTAAATATTTCCTCTATTAGGTTAACTTTTCTTTTGCCGCTTAATCTCCTTTGTAGATCTTAGGGTTAGGTCAAATACATTAAATCTACCCACTTCATGTTCTTCGTCACCTCTTCTAGAATCATCTCAAATCTCATAAAGATTTACAATAAAACATTTTACAAAGCATTAAATACTTCCATACAATCAATAAATAAAGTCAACATGTTTTACATAATCCAAGAATTCAACAATGTCGGCTCCAAATCTGAATTCTCTTCAAATATAAAATTTTTGATGCTTGGTCAATACTGTGATCATCCACTCAGTCTCCATGTAAAATGCTCGGTCACTACTAAAATTGTTTCCTCAGGAAATACTGTCTTCCTCGGCAATTTACTGATACTCAGTCGACACTAGATTTTTGCTCGGCATCCACTAACTCGGTCGACTCTATCATAACATGGCTTAAACATGATTTCTTCATTTTTGCTCGGTTAAGCCTACCAGTTTAGTCTTCAATCTTACTAAGATAAATAATACATTGTCTCATCATTGTGCAACATAATCAAGTACACTTTGTAGTATCAAGATAACTCAACCTTTCCTTAGGTGTTATTGTTACCAACCTTTCTTTCCCTTCTCACCATAGATATAGTACTTTCCTAAGTAGAAATAGTCTTACCAGTTAAAGTTTGACATCAATGACAATACAACAATTATTTCAATTGCAGTTTCCAACATGTTCACTAAAGCACCACAATGAACAAGTAGTTCATAGATACATGTGCTTTCTCTCTCAGAAGTGTCATGCAGAGTATTCCTCCCTCTCTTATTTGTGGCGTTGACAAATTCAAGTATTCTTTGTGCATCACACGTGTCTACCAAATATTGTGAAATCTTTGTCTACACATCTATAACTTTATCAATCCCTCCTTCAAATGCATAGTGTAGGCTTGTTATACCCTTTTTGTCATTGCATGGTTGTATTAACTGGCTAAACCCTTAATACAACTATTATCTCTTAGAATCTATTACCTACATGGTACTAGTATAAACTAGATAAACCCTCCTAAATCACATTGAAGATACAATGAATAGCTCTTGGTATCCATTAGCTACACAATACTGGTGACTACCAACTAAACCACCATTGTATTATATCTGGTTTGAGCTCATAGTCATTTACTAGCTAGCTACCTTAACGGAGTTTCAGATTTTCCTCCACCTAGAGCTCATAATTACATCCCAAAACTTCCATGTGAGGGATGTAACAAAATAAGTGACACCTAATAATCATTTAGGCTAATTAGACCAGGGGTAATTAATAATAAGTTATGGCTATTATTCTTAGGATGAAGTATTTTAACAACATCTCATAGAATCCTACAACCATGAATTTTAATAGCTGCCCTCCTATTGAACTGTGACCCAATATCCAAGCCCACCTATCACTCTTATAGGAATTATCTACCCTCTAAATTCATAAATTAATCCTCCAAGTGGGTTACATATAAATCCTTAACTTCTCATAAGCCCAATTTACTAGATATCAATTGGAGAAATTTTCAACCTCATTCTTAGTAGGAATAATCCCCAAATAGCTTGAAGAAAGGCTATCCAAGATCACTTTTACCAAATTTACTTTGATTTTAACACTTTTGGAAAGGATGTACACAAAACCAACCCTTATAAGTTATGGCATTCTATTTTATGGGAATATTATGTGAATGTAATCAAATTGCTTCTGGATTCGATGCAAAAAATAGCACACAATCAAATCTAGAAGAAATTTGATTACATTCACATGGATTGTGGAAACTTAGTGTCTATAATATTATGTGAGTTTATTTCCATGTTCTAGCAGGATTTCACAATCTGGTCCTCATTTTATTATATAGCCAGTTCTCATTTTATTATATAGCCAGTTCTTAATTCTCAGCACTACATATTGCATTGCCATCCCATAATCAAGATTAAGGCTCTATTCCTAAAAGAATTCTAAACTGACTTATGACAGAGTAGAGAGATAGTTGATTAATTTAGTCACCAAGGCCTATTTACAACTTAGTCACCAGTATGCTTGGTCTCTTCATTTCTTCCTCTTTTAACTAGAGTCTTGTTTACATTTGGCACCAGTTTACATGGGTATATATGCTTAAATCCTTTTATCATCGAGCATTAATGCATGCAATCCTTGGACACTAAAATAGGGTCTAGCAAAGCACCGCAAGCATACTAATTACAATTTAGGAAGCTACAAAAAAATTAAAAACTACAAGACAAAAATGCATTGGACCAATTAAAAATTAGAAAAAAAGTTTTAAAAAATTGATACATTAGATACATGGAGAAACATTTATCAAGACAATTTTATAGAAAACATTAATAGAAGATGTTGAGGTGAAAATATTAATCTTCCATTTTTAGCAAAAGACTAAAAATTAATCATTCATAATTATATCTTAAAATTCATCAACATTGTAATATAATAAAATCAACATAAAATTGATTGATAATCAAGACATTCTCACTCTCCTTAAGTTATATAACATGATCATAATACATAGTATTGTAATGCCATAAAATGCACCATGTGCAATTCCATATCGCATGGAACCCCCACTTTAATAAAATCAAATCTACACCTACACCCACTTCACCTCACTTACTAGATCACCTCTTCTTGTTCAAATTCCCAACCATCTGGACTATTTAGATTCAGGGTTCTTGCATCTTCATGACACACACTCATCCTAAAAATATATTGATAAAAGATGTTCATTTGAGTGTTACACCTATTTTCCCTCATGGTGTAACATCTCCTTTGATAGGAAACCAACAATGGGAATCCATTAGGTTTCTTAAAATAAATTTTTTCCTTTTTTCTAACTTCTTGCTCATTCAAATCAATTCATGAGCTATCTTTGCAATTTCTCCATCATTTTTCAAAACATTCATAGCAATTTGATCACTTGGCTTTGATGCCTCAACACCTTGGTTGCACACTAACATGCTCTTAGCTTCATTCTAGTAGGCATTGGCTTCTTTTATTCAAAGGAAAATTATCTCTCACCTCACACTAACGCAAGGTAGGGATGGAGGATCCAATAATGGATAGTGGAAACCTACACCAACACTTATAACAACAACAATCAGAGTGGAATACAATAATATAATACTTCAAATAGAATTTCATTCACCATGTCTGGTTGTGAGGCCTTCTAGGTTTTGGCCTTATACAATGAAATAATGAAAATAGAGACTCAGCTCTCATAATGTCTTCTCTACCTTCCTATCTATCTCTTCACACTCTAATTCCCCATCTACATCAACCCAAGCTCCCAATATATAACTAGCTAAGCCACAAGTTGGCCAGTCAAGGATATAATTACATTATAGGTCCAACCTAGAAGAGTGAACCAAAACTAAAGAAGGAATGAACAAAAATCGATGTGAGGTTACATTTATGTCCATAGATGACCCAAGAAAATAATCCTAACTTAGAAAGATCCCATCTCATCATACAAAACTGCACAAGATGAAAAACTCCACATTTCATGAGAAACTGGATGAAAATCGATACTCGAGGAAAATGGTGATAACTCCCAACTCATGATGAATTACAATTTGTGGTCTTAGGTGAAGATAGTATTTTAGGTCCTATTTAAGACCCAAGGATTGAAAAGGATGATTCAAGGATCAACGACTACACGACACGCAATCAGCACATGGAAAGTAGGAAAATACAGCTCCAACAACAAGGCAAAACAACTCTAACTTCGACACGATCCATCCAATCCTTGTGCAATCATAGGAGAAGGTTATAGAATAGGTCCTCAACATCATGTTAGCTTCGCATAACATGAAATCAAAAACCACAATGGCTATAATGCAAACAACATATAGGTACATAAAACAAGAAATGTTTTTGGTTAATGCAAGATTGCTCAAAACCTAAGATGCTCCTGCATCAGACACCCTAGGTAAATAAAAAGTTATCATGAATGTCTTAAGGAATCTAGATAGGTATACCATATTTTTTCTCAACCCATATCTCCTCTTGTCATTCATTCCATGTTTTCACACTCAACAAATTATATTGTCCTGTACTTTTCTCATCTTTCCTATTTGCAACTGACAAAAATTGATTCTGACCATCTTTTCCACAGTCAATTACACTAGCACTTCAGTGAATCATATCTTCTCTAGACTTATGAATCAACTCAG
This sequence comes from Chamaecyparis obtusa, assembly GCA_027943335.1. Taxonomy (NCBI): domain Eukaryota; kingdom Viridiplantae; phylum Streptophyta; class Pinopsida; order Cupressales; family Cupressaceae; genus Chamaecyparis; species Chamaecyparis obtusa. The sequence continues at coordinate 78,020 of BSBK01009492.1, forward strand.
AAACATATGCATCTCTCTATGTAACTAGTGCCATCAATTTATGTACTATCTTTGTGAGAAAGACCATCTACCTATTAATCTCTATAAATTCATCAGCTATGTCATCCTCTTTTCCTTTCAAACTTGGCTCCCTTTTATCCATAGGAATATGTTCATCAACTCTCTACTCCTGATTTTTTTCACTATCACATGAACAACACCTAAAAAATCCACGTCCCCTGGCCCCTGCTTCCTACAAAGGTAATAACTTATGCCTGGATGCACCATGCATTACCACATATGTATTTGCACGACCATCAAACATAAGAAGCCTATCAAATTTTCAAGGTCTCCCTAGAAAAAGATGACAAGAGTCCATAGGCAATACATCACATAATATTTCATCATGATAAGATCCAATCTAAAAATTAACCAAGCACTTCTCTTTGATCCTAAACTTAGACACATTTTGTATCCAACTAATCTGATAATGGTTAGGGTTTTTCTTTCTTTCCAAGTTCAATTTACTAACCATCTCTTTTGAAACAAAGTTTTCAGAACTGCCACCATCAACTATAAAATTACATACCTTATTCTTACACTTACATCTGGTTCTAAAAAAATTATTCTTTGCATTGGTTCCTTATCACATATAGCCAACCTCCTAGTGATAATAAATTTACCTTTTTCTGCAACATTCTCTATCTCTTCTTCAGCAGTTAGTGCAACTCTTTTTCTAGGACATTGAAAACTTCTATGACCCTTCTCACCACACTAAAAACAAGTACCTGTGAACTCATTTCTCCATATCCCTCTCTATCCATTATTGTAGTTATTAGTGGGTTGACCACTACCAGATCCTTCATCAGTCTTCTTAGGATTATCTATCACATTACCTCCAAAAATTATTTAACCAGTCCTACCACCTTGGTTCCTATTATTTGGTCTTCCTTCAAACCTCTTGTTCGGCTTCTACTCAATCTTCAAAGCCATCTGATAATAATCTCCTATAGTTTTCATCTGAACAATAAGTAATTTTTCTTGAATACCAATCTCAAGCAATAAACATACCTAGCAAAATTCTCTTTATTAGCTTCAGAATGACCAGTCCTAATCAGGATTCTATAAACATCCTCAGTATACCCATGTACTGATTTTTTGGTCTACTTCAAGGCTTGCATCTTCTTAAACATCTCTAACTCATTATACACAAGGATGAATTTATTTTTCAACTTGTCAACCATTTGGTTCCATCTAGTGATCTTTTCTTTTCCTCTCCTAGTTCTTTCCAATTGAACTTCTCTCTACCAAATATTTGCATGACCCTTCAGCTTAGTCTTTACAAATCAAAGTCTATCAGGATCTTCTATTTCTTCATACTCAAAGTAATCATCTATCTCATTCATCCAATCAATCAAATATTCTAGCCTAAGGCTTCCATTAAATGTAGAAACTTAAATGTTAGGTCTCTTCCCAATTTTAGACATAGCCTTCAGGATTCTAGTCTCTTCTGGATCCCTGAATTCTTCTATAGCTTATTCAAAATAATCTTCTTCCTCAGACTCATCTTCACTATCTTCTTTTGATGTATTATTCTTTCTCAATTCCTCTTGTAGATCTTTCACTTGTTTATGCAAAGCCCTAAAGTCATCAATACTGAATTCTCCAGTAGGTTCTTCCTCTAAGATCTCTCGAACTCTCCTTGGAGGTATCTTCAATCCAAGGTCCTGGTGCAAACTACCTCACCTTTGGTGATTTGTCCACACACTCAGAATCTTGAAGATTTGATACCACCTAACATAGTGCAGGGATGGAGGATCCAATAATGGATAGTAAAAACCTACTCCAACATTTATAAAAACAACAATCACAATGGAATACAAAAATATAATGCTTCAAATAGAATTTCATTCAACATGCCCGACTGTGAGGCCTTCTGGGTTTCAACCTTATACAATGAAATTATGAAAATAGAGAATCAACTCTCATCATGTCTTCTCTA
>BSBK01009492.1:85000-134247 GCA_027943335.1 Chamaecyparis obtusa
TGATAAAGCATTGGTCACATGATCCCATGTGGCTAAGAGACCGCATGCGATCATGTGCTTGACCACATGATGCTAACTGCTAGAACCGTGAACCACCGCCACCGAAAGCACTGATAGTTTGTCGCATGGTCGCATGGGCTCAGAAGAGCCCATGTGATCATGTGACCAACTATAAAATGTTAGCACTAACCGCCACCAAAACCATGACTTCCGATCTGTTGGTACCACATCAACGGTTGTCGTATGATCTCATGGGATCAGCAGATCCCATGCGATCATGCGACAACCGTCGGATCTTCCACACTAGCATGGCCTTAGGCACCAGGACCCGCCTGATCGAAGTTGCACGCTTAGGGCTGAAAACACAAAAGGGGTGTCGAAAAGAAAGAGGGTTTTCAAGCAAAGGTTGAAAACACACCGAATTTTCAAAGTAGAGAGGTCGACAACACATCGAACCTTCAGACCAAAAGGTAGAAACATCCCTAGCTTGTAGAGAGGAGGTCGAAAATACATTGGGTTTTCAACACTTGAGCAGAAAACACACTGGACTCTCGACACTAAAAGGTAGAAAACACAAAGAGCTTCGACACTTGAGCATTTATTTTGGAAAATAGGAACCGTGGCCAAAAATGAATGAGAGGGAAATTTTGGGCAACATTTTGACAACCTCTGCGGGATGTCATCCTGCTAGACATTGGACCAGTTTCCTTGACTCAATCCATTGGGCATGGGGTCATTTCTCAAGCACAAAAAACCTTTTGACAGGGAGAGGGGCAAAACTGAACTAGCAAGACAAAAATGTGCACGGGCACTTCTTGGAAAGCAAGAAACTACTCTAGAAAATAGGGGAAAGAAAAATAGGGAAACCTATCCTAACCTAAACTAACCAGTGTAGGGACTTGGTTAAACAAAGCCATTCACTGGCATGTTGAAGTAGCTACCTTTCCTTCTTAGGATATTTTGCATTGGACTCATGAGGATAGCTATGAAGATAAGAGGCATAGAAAGATTTGGCAAATGAGGATGCACTGCCTCTGCAAAAATAAGATCAAGTTCACTCACCTCAAATGGATAAATGGAGGTGTCCCAGTGAACTCCTTCTGGGCCAAGTATCTGATGGGGCAACCTCTTGAAAGTTTGAAGGTAGGACTTTCATTGCTGGTTTCTCCTTTATCTTCATGGGTGCCCTCCATCATAGATAGCCATGACAACTCCTCATCCACAGCTAGGGGACTATCATCATCTTCTTTTAAACCAGCCAAGAGCTCATTACAATCAGGCTCCATATACAAGCCATCCATGATGCTTCCCAAATAATCCTTGCCAAGGCTCTGGTTAACTTTTGTACATTGGGAAGCCTCCTCCTCAAAAATGAGATCAAGCTCATGAATTAACATATCATCAGGATCAATCTCTTCTAGCTGCTGCAATTTTATAGAGGTGGCTATGATCACATCTTTCTCATCCTGCTCAACAAAACCAGGCAGCTCATCTAACAAGCACAAGGCATCCATTATAGAATCAACCTCCTGCTGATGATAGAACTTTTGTTCTGATTGACCTTCAGCCATAGGCAATGGCATGGTCTCTTCTACATCATAAAAAAAAAGAGGGAGTTCATCATACAAATCAGCCAAGAGCTTAGGCTAAGCATCAATGTCCACCTCCACACCTTGCTGCTCATTTTCACCACAGTCATCACTCTGCACTGATACCTCAAATTTCTTCTCCTCCTTATCACATGAAACCTCATTCACCAGTCCTTGCTTAGACACCAGACTAGTGTCCTTACAAAGGCTTGGCATCAGAAAGCCAGGAGGTAGAGTCCATTGGGGTATCCATATTACTTCATCATCCTAAGAAACCAGATTGGCCTCTTGGGATGAAAATATTTCTTGAACGGGCTACTCTTGCAAGGTGGACTGAACCTCAAGCACAGGCTCTTGAACAAAATTTTTTGCCTTAAAACTTGGGATGTGAAACTAAGGGGGAGAGGGGGGAGACAAAGAAGGCATAGCAGCTTTAAAGCTTGGAAATGAATGCTTAGCAGGCTCCTCATGTGTAGGTTCTTGAGATAAATGGGCCCTCCAGCTTGGAATCTTAGGCCTAGGAGCCTCTTGTTGAGAAATCAGTGATCTCAACCTTGCTGTCTCAATGTCAGCTCGACATCTAATCTCTTCTTGAAACTCTCCTGCTTTCTGCTCATCAACAAGAGTTTCTATCATTTGGTAAGGAGATGCCCCTTGCTCATAATTTTGAGCCTCCTACTCTCTCTGCTCCCTGAGCTCAGATACTTGTTTGACCAAATCAAGCAATAGAATATTTGCCTCTTGCATCTCCTTGAAGTCTGAGCTCAGAGTCTACATCTGCTACTGAATAGGCTGAGAAGGGGAGGGTGGGTGGTAAGCATGATGGGGAAGTTGACCTTGCATCTGTTGTTGTGCCTCTTAGGCCCATGATCCATCTTTCTTGAGAGCTCTCTCACAACTTTGCACAAGGGCAAACTCATTTGGGGCATATTGGATATATTGATACCTTTGAGAAGTATAATAGCTTGGGGTAAAAGGAGGCTTTGGGTGACTTTGGTGAGGCTAAAAACTAGCTAATTGAGCATAACTCTCATGATAGGATGGTGAGTAACCTAGCTGTCCATAGTAACTTGACATGTCTACTCATGCAATCAACTGGAACTTGAATATGAAGATTGAAAACATACCAGCACTTGACTTCTTTGAAACTAGTAGACCTTCTGGAGTCACCAAATATGCAGCAAAATGACCTTTTTTAGGCCTGTAGCGTGCTACCAGCATATCAGAGATAGCATACCTTGAACATGAATCTGAAGTTCAGTCCCACCGGGTGTGCTAGAAATGTTATACACTGAATTTGCACCTCTGATCTCAAGCTCTCGTAGTCTTGATAATCTAGTATAACATGGGACTCATCTCAAGGTTGTGGAACCTTTTGGTAACCGAGATGATACCTATAGATTCTAGGCTGGTTCCTCTTGGATAGTCACCAAGATTTGCTCTTAGATAGGAAATGTAAACTTTCAGGGGAAAGGGATAGAAGGAGTGCATGGAAAGGGAAATAATAGAAAGAAAATCTACTTACTAGGTGATGCACCAAAACTGGGGTTTGGATCTTAGTATAGAGGGATGAAACCAGTGACAGAATTAGGTCTAGGAGATTACAACTTACTGAATAGGCTTGCATAAGTGTTTCATAGGAGGGTCTGAACAAAGGCTCAACCTATGACCTGCAAACAAACATCCTTTTCTGCAACTAGGTGTAGGAATGAGACAAGGCCGCTAGGGGCTATAGTATACCCACAAAACACCTAAATCAGATCAGACACATGAAACACACAAAATTGCTGAAAGAAAGAGGAATTAGGAAACCTGAGATATCACTGAAAGCATTCATAAACTTTGATTCAATAAGAGATAATCTAGACATGAAGGCATGAGGACAATGAAAATGTCACAGAATGCTTTGCAATGTTTGACCTCATCAATAAAAACTTACAAGATGTGGAAAACCAAAGAGCAGGAAGAAATGCTATAGATAGTTTTCCAAGAAAAGAGCCTTTTCTTCTTTACAAAATGTCAAATTTGAGCTCAAAAGCTCCAAAAAAAACAATATATACAACTCTACATGCAGGCAGGAATCCCACTTTTAGGGCTACATAGATTTTACAATATAATAATCAACCCTAGGCCAGTCACTTCTGATCATAAATGTGTTTCTATAAATATCATGGCTGATCAGATATCTTCCTTGCGTGTCCATCCCTGAATTGATCATGTACGCAGGCACAAAAGACCTTACCCTGACAACCCCTGCAACCCACTCAGCCATGAATACGCAAAATCCGATCCCATACTGGAAAGGACTCAAAATGGTGCCCTAAAAAATCTCTACAAATATCTATCCAACTGCAACCGCCTTTAAAATGTCATCAATTTTTTAGCTGCCACACTTACGAACATTTCCCTCAGAAGAAAGTTTATGAAAAACAATAGGCCGCACCACTTTGACAAAGCATTGGTTGCATGATTGCATGCGGCTAAGAGACCGCATGTGATCATGTGCCCAACCACGTGATGCTAACTATTGGAACTGTGAACCACCACCACTGAAAGTGCTGACGATTTGTCACATGGTCGCATGGACTCGGAAGAGCCCATGCGATCATGCAACCAACCGTAAAATGTTAGCACTGACCGCCACCGAAACCATGACCGCTAATCTATTGGTACCACATCAACGGTTGTCATATGATCTCATGGGATCAGAAGATCCCATGTGATCATGTGACAGCTGTCAGATCTTCCGCACTGGCACGACCTTAGGCACCGGGACCCGCCTGATCGGAGTTGCGCGCTTAGGGCCGAAAACACAGAAGGGGTGTCAAAAACATAGAGGGTTTTTGAGCGAAGGTTGAAAACACACCAAATTTTTAGAGCGGAGAGGTCGAAAACACACCAAACCTTCAGACCAAAAGGCAGAAACATCCCAAGCCTACAAAGAGGAGGTCGAAAACACACTGGGTTTTTGACACTTGAGCAGAAAACACACTGGACTCTCGACACTAAAAGGAAGAAAACACAAAGAGCTTCAACACTTGAGCATTTCTTTTGGAAAATAGGAACCGTGGCCAAAAATGAACAAGAGGGAAATTTTGGGCAACAGTAGTAAACATGAGAAGAAAAACATAATTCATTAGTTAAATATTTTGTATATAAATTGGGTGCTACTTTTGTATTTAGTTTTAGCTCATTGTTTTGTAATGTAATTTTTCAATTTCATGTATTTTATCTCCTATTTATTAGGTGCATGAGATGAAGGTTGAATGTAAGAGTCTTATAATTAATGTTGAGTTAACTTTGGATCCGGTGTTTTTGATACTCCTATGATGATCTTTCTCAACAAGTACTTTATTCTATTGTTGTTTTTTGAATAACATATTGGGTAAATACAAAACTGTGTACTTCTACAGAATAGTCAACACAAAATTGAAGCATCAAACAAGACTTGATCAAGTTGTAGGTGGAACATGCACTGAAATAGTAAGTAATGTAGAATAACAAAACAAGTAATCTTTCGTGTCTACATTTTGTTATTTTGTGAGATTACATCCATGTTATATATTCATAGAATGGTTGAAAATTGAAATTTACAATTTGATAAAAGTACTAATAGGTTTTGTTCCCTGCACCCTCAATCAACAACTTGCCTCCATTTTTTGTCTCAAGTTGCTTCCATTTTTGTTCCTTGGAACCTCAAAAAGTGTTAGATAGGCACATTTTTCATTTTAAGATCAAAGATAAAGGCCCCCTTTTTTATGCATGTGCACACACACACACACACAACATATACAATATATACAACCTTCAGCATGCAAATTTTCCTAAGCACTATTGAGACCTTACCCTGTAACAAATGTATTATTGTGAAATTCATCACAAGTCCATTTGTTGCCAAGTCTAGCTCCCAGTAGTGCTTGGTCAAATTTGATGCACTTCTGATATATTTTATGTATAATATATATGATATTTTATTTTTATTTACAAACTACTATATTATTTGAATATCTTTCCTTCTTGCCACAATAGGAAATAGTTTAAGGTGCAAGACTACAATAGAAGAAGTATTTAAATTTGGTATACTATACTAAAACATCATTTCATAACTAACTTTTAATTTTTATATATAATTAGGTTATAGATAATCTAAGTGAAGAAGGATCATGTCAGACAATCCAAGTGAAGCACATAATGGGGATACAGTCAATAGATTGTGGTCTAACTTGAAAAGAAAAGGCGATGGAAAATGTTATTGTCCCTGTAATATTTGTAAGGGTTTAAACACTAGAAGATTGCTAATCAAAATAGCTAAGAGACATTGTAGGCATAATGGTCACATTGAAGGGGGGTTTGATTATCATCAATTTGTAAGTTTTTCATTATATTTATTTAATAATTAATATATATATGAAATACACTTGATGATGACATCATTTTTATATAGGCTGACCTCCCCAGGGGAGTACGTGATATGGACCATGGAGGTGTGAATATGGAGAATATGGCTTTGGAAGTGGAGGATCATGGAGGTGTGAATATTGAAGCTGAAGATTATGATCCCATGGAAGATGACGATCATGTGCCAAATAAAACATTTGAACATGATGGTAATAATACACTGATCCATGAAACATTTGGTACTGGTGCAACTGATGATGATGATTAGGATGATGTTTATGTCATCCATCATATACCTCTATTTGAGAAGGTAGCCATGACCCTTTACCAAGGCTCCCAAATAACTCTTCTCTTTGTTGTGTTGTTCTTGTTGAACTTGAAGGTTATGAATGGTTTATCCAACATAAAAATGTCACATATGCTAAGGTATGTCATATATTTCATTATAGTAATTAAAGGGTGAAAAATGTACCATAAATATTGCTAATATTAACAACTTATATTTATTTCTATAGATTGATAGGTGATTTTTTGTTATCATCATTGAATATTCTCCCTCACTCATACTGAGAATTATGTGCGGCTATGAAATATATTGGAATTAAGTATCAAGCAATAGATGCATGTCCCAATGATCATATTATTTATCATCAAGAACATGAATTTTCAACATAATGCCCTAAATGCCATACGAGTAGATATTGAATGGATCAAATAACAAAAAAGCTACCTCACAAGGTTCTTCGTTACATCCCCATTATACCACATTCACAAAGATTTTTCAGGTGTAGTAGATTGGCACAATTTATGGATTACTATGCACACAATAGGAGTTGAGATGACATTATTCAAATGCCTATGGATGGTTTTGCATTTAAGGGCCTAGAGGAGAAGTGGCTACACTTTATCGAAGAACCTTGAAATCTCAAGCTTTCATTGGCAGTGGACGGTGTCAATCCATTTGAAGAGCTAAGATCTATTTACTTTGTTTGGCCTTTTTTTGTCATCAACAATAACATTCCTCCATGGATGTTAATAAAGAGGGAGCACATTATGTTGGAAATGATTGTTCTAGGTATTTGATCATTTAATAGTTATCTACATGTAATTATAAACTTGTAGTAAAATGGTCACAATAATTATGTAATGTTGTTATTCATTCAACTAGGTAAATACCAAGTTAAAGATATGAATGCATATATTGAGCCTCTTATCGACGAGTTGCTGGAGTTATGGAATGGTGTCACTATGTATGACATCTCTAGACCAATAGGACACATATAATTTCAATTCCATGTAATGCATGTATGGACAATACATGATGCCCAAGGGCTAACACATTTTTTTGGTATGTTATGGTGAATCCAAGTTGCACATGATAATTCTAAATATAAAAAATAACATATTTAATCCAATTGTATCATTATCTTGTAGGTCTTCAAACAAAGGGAAAATTTGCATGTCCAGTTTGTGGTCCAAAGATGAAATCTCGTCATTCAAAAAGTTTAGGAAAGAAAGTGTTTGATGAGCATAGACGCTTTCTCCACAAAAATTAGAAGTATTAAATTATGAAAAAAATATTTTCAATGGGAAAGAAGAGACTACATCTAAGCCACGGAGAATGACACCTCACCTATGGAAGTTGGAATATAATAGAATTAATCGTCAAGGTACTACCATTCTACCTAATGGTTTATGTTTGGAATTTGTATATTTATATTGTGTTTTATTTTCTGATTATGTGATTTATAATCATGATTGTCGTCAAGGAAATACTACTGAGCACCTTCCAAAGGGACTAAAAAGTTATCCTAAACAATTTATTAGGTTGCCCTACTATGAGCAGCTACAAATCATGCAATTTTTGATACTATTCATATTGGAAAGAATGTAATGGAGACATTGTGGAACATATTGGATGGAAGGCGTGACAAAGAAAAAATTGTCAAAATTTGTAGCAACATTCATGAATCCAATCATGTAATGAAAAATTTATTGAATCAAATAGAAATAGAGAACAGATTAATATAAGTGCCCTTCCTTGGTAATTAACACAGCAACAAAGTGATTCCATAAAAGAAGTCATAGAAAAAATTTGATTTCCAATAGGATTTACTACGAACATAAGTAATACCATATCGAAGAAAAGTTAATTTGGGCCAGGGTTGAAAATGCATGATTGGCATACCTTCATCAAGTTAAGTCATGTTCTTTTGTATTTACAATATATTTGTAAACTACATGTACTTCTCATTGTATTATGTGAGAAAAGAAGGACATGATTATTTTTTATAATTATTGCAATACGTGCTACCCCTATCTCTCGTAGAGAACTTTGACAATAACATTAAACAAGTGATATATGATCTTGGAGAATACATGAGGTAAGAAATGATATCTGTTCAATTTGTTGTATATATTTATTTTATTCGCAATTTGTTTTTCTTGTTATGTAATATATTGTAAAGTCTCATGTTTATATATTTTGGTGTCTTGAATGTCTTGTAGGTGGTTTCCATCTAAAGAAATCCATGAAGAAGGTATAAAATATTGGAAGAGAAGAATTCTTTATCTAATGTATGAAATGTAAAAGTGCCTACCTTCAACCTTTTTTAATGCACAAGAACAGTACCTTATACACCAAGTTGAGGAGATTGAATTATGTGGACCCGTACACACTCGGTCAATGTGGATGGTTGAGAAGCACTTGAAATTTTTTAAGGTTTTGCTTCAAAAAAGAGAACATCTTGAGGGTTCTATGGTGGAGGGATATATGATATACTAGACTATGGTGTACATTATTGAATATCTTCCTAAGCTTGCAGCAAAGATCCATATAGATTGCATTTGGGATCTCAACACCATTAAAAAATTTGAAGGGGAGTACTTGGTGGGGAAAGTTAGAATTAGGAAAGTGAGAGGTAATAAATTATAATATGTTATTGTAGCTATTAATTAATTCTTCATCTTCAAAATTAATTGGTTGTAAGTCATCTATTTATTTTTTGTACAGCTTCTCGAGACTGGGATGCAATACATTTCTATATTGCAAACAATCAAGATTAGATGGCGGTATGGATAGAATGATGTCATCATTTAGGTTGCACATTAACATGGGAAGTTGTGTCTTCATTGGTTAATGAAGCTCATCGTAATGGACATCCAAATGTTATGCAAAGGGAAATAGATTTAGGATATGGTTTAAGAGAGTTTTAGGTATGTATAAATTTGTTAATCACCCATACATTTATGAACTCTCGATGCAATAATTTATACATGTTTGAAATATTTTTGTAGGTCAAACACCACAAGGCTATGTTTTGCAATGGTCATAAATTTCACATCAAAAAGTAGGATGACACAAAGAAAACTTGTGATTCTGGGATAAGTGCACTCTTTCAGGTGACTAATATTTCATCTAGAAATGACTTACATCCTCAAGATTCTGAAAATCAATACTATAGCATTTTGGATGATATACTTGAGAGTGACTTTAATTCCTACAGATTAGTTCTCTTTGTCATTAGATGGTACAGGCTACGACTTAATCAGAATGATCCTGATAGAACTATTATTGAACATGACAATGGATTTCCAATGATTAATAAAAGGTGGTTTGAGCTAGTTGGGGATGATCCCTATGTTCTTCCAGGATAATGTGAGAAGGTATTTTACTCACAGGTTCCACATAAATTGGGTTGGTAGTTTTTTGTTAGACATGATCCTACTGGAGATTTTCTAGCAAGCTAGTGTTGACTGTATGTTTGTCATTGATGACAACATATGATAAGCAATGTGCATGGTAGTTATATATAGTGATCCTTGATTATATATTATATGGATATGTTATCAACATGATATCATAGATGCAAAGGTTGATTCTGAGTACATACAACTATGTAGTTGATTGTAATAGCAGTGTTCCTGACAGACATACATACAAAGTTTTGTATGAGATTCACAGTAAGATTATGTTGGAGCCTTGCATGTTTATATTTATGTTTTAGACATGTTTATGATGCTATGTTAATGGACACAAAGTGAGTTGTGCAGTACAAGTTGAGTTATGATGTTTCTAGTTGCCAGTTCCAGTTTCCTAAGTTTATATGATGGAGCTGATAGTGTTTATATTGTTTTAGTAGTTGCACCTATCATTTTGGTATGTGTGTTTGGTTTCATGTTTTTTGATGAGTTAAGAATGTTTGGTTAAGAGTACATAATGTAATTCAACTTGAGAAGAAAGTTTTAGTTAGTTTGGTGGAGCCAATTGTGTGAAGTGATGCGTCCAATCATATTGGGTTGGGTGGTCCCTTTTTATGTTGCCTGCTTAGTATAACCATTGGAGATGTTGTTGGAGAGTTATACTATTTCTCTAATATGATTTCAAGAAGGTTGTAATAGGCCGACTTGATTATATAACTTGGAGGAAGATACTTATAGCTAGTCAGTTGTGATTGCCAACCATGATTGAGATAGTAGAGCAGAAGATGCGAATATAGTAAAGCAGCCAATCATCAGTTGAAGATCTATGTGAAGAAGAAGAGATTATATGCTATTCATTGGAACTGATCAACATAGCAGGTTTACTTTCTAGTTCATCAAGATCTATATATAGTGTGTATATGTTATGTAGAAGGTTGAAGCCTTCACCATTTGAGAAGTGTGCTCCTGGATAGTGTGTCCTCACCCCTCACATGGTTAATTGTAAAAAATTTCTAACAGGCTCCGACCCTTGACATGGTCACTATATTTCATGCATTGTAAAGATCAACTCCTAATAGGGTTGTAAGATATTCTAACATGGATCATTATACTCAAGTGTAGTTTATAGTGGGTTTTAATTGCCACCAGGGTTTTTACCTATTTGGGTTTCCCTGTAACCAAAATTGAGGTCTTTTGTTAAGTGTTATCTTACTAGGTGACCCCACAATAGTGGGTTACACTTTTTTAGACATGTTGACTTTTGCTGAAATGATACATTTTTAATAAAATATGATTATTTAAGCCTTGAGAGGTTCAATTTGAAGGAATTAATTAGAAATGGTTATCTCAAAGTCTCTTAGATAAAAAAAAATCATGGATATAACATATATACTCCTCATTCATACCTACAATGGAGTCTCCTTCACACCTATTAAAATGCTGATAAAAAATCACTTTGACTTTATCTTTTGGTAGATCAAATGAATCCATTCAAAAAACCTATCTATTTAGTAAGGTACTACTAAGAAAACTCTTTCCAATTATTATAATGTTAATATATATTAAGTTTATTATGACTTTGTATTTTTCATTTTACTAAGCATAGATATTTCACCGTATCTCCACCTCTATGTTTGATGCTTATGGAAAAATAGTAAATGAGAGAAAAAAAATTCTGAAAAATATCTATGCCCTAGGTATTGAATTTATATTTCTATAAAAAAAGATAAAAAAAACATTGGACAAATACACAAAAAGTTATAAGCTATGTAGTCAAGGTATGTCAAAATTACGGCTTAGTCAACTTCAAACATTAATAAAATATGAAATAATCATGATAATGTCATAAAACCAATTGCATGCCCTCCATATGGACGTTAAAAAACTAAATTTGAAAGAATCACATTGATATCAATTTTATAAAAAAAAATTATGCTCTACGAAAACAATGTAACTCTTTGAAAATGACATTTTCAGCAATATACCAATTTTTGTGGGAGAAAGAAAAAACCAATCAAATCAATTAAAAAATAAAAATAAAAAATATATTTAGAATCTAGATAGAAAATCCTAAAAGACTCTAATTTACTTCATCTTCTTATTCTTAATGGTTTATCAACAATATGCGTTTGAATCTAAAAGTTTTATTCAAAATTTAGAGTACAGTGTCCGTTCAGACAAAAAAGTGTAACCCACTATTGTGGGTTGACCCTACTATGAATGTGCTTAATTTTATTCTATATTTAATTGGAAAAAGAATTGAATCTTGTAGATAACTAATTCACCCCCCCCCCCCCCCTTCCCCTTATCAGTTATCTCTTGGGAATATTCCTAACAATTGGTATCAGAGCCAAGTGCCTTGGAGAGAAAGTTTAACATCTTGAGGTTGATCAGATGGTGTTCTTTAGAAAAGAAAGTCCAAAGTTTGATGGAGAGAATTATCTAGAATGGAAGAAAAAAATGACAACACATTTGTAGTGCATTTCTTTTGATATTTTTTAAGTAGCCACTAAAGAAGTTCAGATTCCCTCTTTATCAGATGTTGCAAAGGAAGATGAAACTATTAAGAAAAAGGAAATGTTCACTCAAAATGAAACTGTCAAAGAAGCCCTTATTAGCACCTTGTTTGACAGTGAGTTTTCAGAGATCAAGAAAGTAGATAAAGCCTACAAGATATGGAAGTATATAGAAGACATGTTTGAAGGAGACATTCAAACCAAGAATGCGTACAAAAAGACATGGAAGAAAAAGTACCAGACATTGGAGATACTACCTAAAGAGAACATTAGAGCCTACAATAAAAGAATTAATGAAGTAGTTGCAAGAATTAGAAACAATGGTGGGGAAATTTTAGAAGAAGACATAATGGATAAATTGATGACTACTCTAGCAGAAAAATATGAGAGCAAGGTAAACATCCTAGATGAGACTATGCATTTTTCAAAAGACTTCAGAAGAGAAACCTTAATCAACAAGATTTTAGCATTTGAGATATCAAGTTTGAAGATAGAGCCTAAAAGTGAAACAACATTCAAAGCCTTGGTCCATTATAAGAAATCCTTGAACACTTCTGGCAACTTTGATGATGATGATGAAGATAAAGAACTAGATAATTTTGTTGCTATTATTGCTAAGAAGAAAGAAAAGGTAAAGGGAAATATGAAGGTGAGTTACCATTCAAATGCTTTTCATGTAACAAGATTGGTCATTTTGCATCTAAGTATCCTACAAGAGTCAAGAAGTTCAAAACTAATTACAAGCCTAAGTATACAAAAGAATTTTACCATGCTGGAGATGGAGTATCAGATGAAGATTCAGTAGAAGATGAAATTGGTTTCATCTCTATTGAAGACATGGAGAAAATGTTTGATGAAATGGATATTGAAGATGAAAAGAAAGCACAAGAGTTAGCATTGATTTCACAAGAAGCATCAAAACAGACTGGATCATTGACAATGGTTGTTCACATCACATGAAAGGAAACAAAGATAGATTTTTACATATGGATAAGTACAAAGGTGGCATGGTTAGATTTGGAGACAACACTCCTAAACCTATCATAGGTAGAGGAGCTATCAACTTGGATGGAAAGAATAACACTAATGATGTTCTATATGTTGATGGTTTGTAGCATAACCTACTAAGTGTTGGATAGTTACTTGAAAAAGGGATATCAGTTTGAATTCAAAGACAATAAGTGCATCATTAATAACAAAGAAGGTGTAATTATTGCATCATGTTCAAAGACAAAAGGAAATTTTTTTAGCTTAATTATGAAGCAAGTTTTTTTGTTACTAAAGTAGATGACAACTGGTTATGGCACAAAAGACTATGTCACATCAACTTTGACAATATAGTGAAGATACAAAATGTAAAGGAAGTAAGAGACCTCCCTAGTATTGCAAAATCAGTTGATACAATATGCAAGAAATGTGTGATGGGAAAAAATATGAGGAACTCATTCAGAAGCAAGCATGTTTCAAGAGAGAACAAACTAGATCTAGGGCATATAGACTTATGTGGCCCAACTCAAACAAGATCCTACTATGGTGAAAGGAACTTTATTTTGTTTGTTGATGATTATTCTAGAATGATGTGGGTTACATTCTTAAAAGATAAATCTGAAGCATTTGAGAAGTCCAAAATATTTAAAGCTAAATTTGAAAATGAGTCTGGATTAAAGATAAAATATCTAAGATTAGATAGAGGAGGAGAATTCACCTCTGACAGATTTTATGAGTACTGTGAAGAACATGGGATAAAGAGATAGCTAAGTGCACCTAGAACCCCTCAACATAATGGAATTGTAGAAAGAAGAAATAGGATCATACTTGAGACAGTGTGCACCATCATGATTGAAGGAAAAGTTGCACACACCTATTGGAGAGATGCAGTCAATACTATCAACATAATTCAATTAAGGCCAGGCATAGACAAGACACCTTATGAACTATGGTTTGGGAATGTACCTACAATAAAATCATTTAGAATCTTTGGAAGAAATTGCTACATCAAGAGAGATGAAGCTATTGACAAGTTCGATGCAAGAAGTGATGACGGTATTTTTCTTGGTTACTCTAATAAAAGGAAAGCTTATAGATGTTTTAACTTAAGATTGAAGAATATCATTGAAAGTGCTCATGTAAAGATTGACGACAATTTTATGATTCAAGAAAGATATCATGATTATGAACCTATGATTGAAGAAGAACCTAGACCTACCAGTAAAGAAACAATTATTGAATAAATGTTTGACAACATTGATGTATTATTCAATGATCTTGAAACAAGTGAAGAAGAATCATAGAAGATAGATGAGAGATTCACACCTAATGTTCCAAAATTCACATCTAGATACCATTCAAAAGAAGATATCATTGGAGATCAGAACAACAAAGTCATGACAAGATCAAAGGCAAACATTTCAACAGTTGATGAAGAGGTATGATTACTTTCACAAATTGAACCTTTAAGTGTTGAAGATGCTTGTATTGATTCAGATTGGCATGAAGAAATGAAAGAAGAGCTAGATCAGATAGTTAAGAATGATACATGGGAATTGGTCCCTAGACCTAGTGACAAAAATGTGATTGGACCCAAGTGGATATTCAGAAACAAGATGAATGAAGATGGGATAGTAGTAAGAAATAGAGAAAGACTAGTATGTAAAGGATATGCACAAAGAGAAGGAACTGATTATTTGATACATTTTCCCTTGTAAGAAGATTGGAAGCCATAAATTTATTTCTAGCCTATCAAACATTCAAAGAATTTAAAGTATATTAGATGGATGTCAAGTCAGCATTCCTAAATGGAGATTTGAAGGAAGAAATCTACATAGAGCAGCCTGAATGATTTACTTTATCTGACAAACTAGATATGGTATGCAGACTATAGAAAGCCCTCTATGGACGTAAACAAGCCCCTAGAGCATGGTATGAAAGAATAGATGGTTACTTAACAAAGATCATATTCAAGAAAGGAGTAGTAGATTGTAACTTATTCATAAGAGAGACACCTGATGGGTTATTACTTGTTGCTATTTTTGTTGATGACATTATTTTTGGTGCTAATGACAAGCTTAGTGCTGAATTTGCTAAAGAGATGGAAAGTGAATTTGAAATGAGCATGATTGGACCTATCAAGTAGTTTTTGGGATTGAATGTGCAATAGACAGACAAAGGTATATTCATTAATCAGTCTAAGTATGTGAAAGAGATATTGAAGAAATTCAAGATGGATGATTACAAGCTAGTAAGTACCCCTATGATAACAGGATGCAAGATTTCAAAAGAAGATGATTCTACAGCAGTGGAAAAGACCTTATATAAGTCTATGATTGGTAAAGTCATATATCTTACTCAATCTAGACCAAATATTTCTAATGCAGTTGGTATTGTTGGAATATTTGCAGTAGAACCTAAACAAAGTCATCTTATGGTAGTAAAGAGGATATTTAGATATTTGAGAGGAACTATAGACTATGGTTTATGGTAGCCTAATTTAGAAAATGTAGAACTTCATGTGTATACAAATGAAAATTGGGCAGGTTGTGTTGATGATAGAAAGATAACCTTAGGAGGAGCAGTATTTCTTGGAGATAAACTTGTTACTTGGAAAAGCAAGAAGCATAATTGTATTTCTTGGTCCACAGTAGAAGCAAAGTATGTAGCAGTAGCATTAAATTATTCTACAATTGTGTGGATCAAGCAGATGATAAAGGATTTTGGAATTCAGATTGACTATCCTATTGTTATTCATTATGACAACACTAGCACTATCAATATGTCAAAGAACCCTTTGATGCATGCAAAGGCAAAACACATTGACATAAAATATCACTTCCTAAGAGAGAAAGCTATAGAGAAAGAAGTAAATTTTGACTATGTGAGTACAAAACAACAACTAGCTGATATTTTCACAAAGCCTTTACTAAAGGATAGTTTTGAGTATCTTAGGAAGAGCTGGGAGTAATTCCCTTCCCTAGATCTGATTAGAGTTTGCAGTAGTGCATCAGTCCTCAGTGACTGATGAATGGTTGACTACTCTACTTCAGGAGTAGTACTTGTGCTTATTTGTTTTGGCACCCTTTGCCATTGATGTCAAAGAGGGAGTATATATATAGTAATAAAAAATAATACAGTAAGGGGGAGCATATATAGTTGAGGAATATGAAGTAAGGGGGAGTATATAGTAGCAAAATATGAGTATACAAAGTTGTAGCAGTTGATATTCAAAGCATTCAACAGTAGATGGATGTTTCATCCTTGGGGGAGTTTTGTTGAGGAAATGGAGAATGTTATAAAATAATTGTACATTTGGATTGGTGGTGTTTTTCATTCCATATGTTGCCATCAATGCCAAAGGGGGAGATTGGTGGAGATTTTCCAACAAGCCAGTGCTAACTGTATATTTGTCATTGATGACAACATATGGTAAGCAGTGTGTGTGGTAGTTCTATGCAGTGAGCCTTGAGTATATGTTATATGCATATGTTATCAAAATTATATCATAGACATAGAGGTTGATTCTTAGTACATATAGCTATGTAGTTGATTGTAACAACAATGTTCTTAACAGAGTTACAGACAAAGTTTTGTATGAGATTCACAATAAGATTATATTGGAGGCTTGTGTGTTTATATTTATGTTGTAGACATGTTTATGGACGCAGAGTTAGTTGTGCAGTAAAAGTTCATTTATGATGTTTCAAGTTTCTAGTTATAGTTTCCTAAGTATATCTGATGGAGCCAACAATTTTTTTATTGTTTTAGTAGTTGCACCTATCATTGTGTTATGTGTGTTTGGTTTTGTTTTTGTTGATGAGTTAAGAATGTTTGTTTAAGAGTGCATGATGTAATTAAGCTTGAGAAGAAAGTTTTAATTAATTTAGTGGAGATGACTATGTGAAGTGATGTGTCTACTCACATTGGGTTGGGTGGTCCCTTTTTATGTTGCGTGCTTAGTATATCCATTGAAGATGTTTTTGAAGAGTTATATTGTTTCTCTAATATGATTTCAAGAAGGTTCTAATAGGTTGACTTGATTATATCACTTATAGGAAGATACTTATAGCCAATTAGTTGTGATTGCTAAGAAAGATTGAGAGAGAAGAAAAGAAGATGTGAAAATAGTAAGGGGGTATGTGCAAGATCATGGTATGCCAAACTAGGCCCTTAAGTGCCAATGAAAATGGTGCACGAGCACCTAGGCTAACCTCTACTAGTTAGTCAATTTTTGGCATGTACTTGACTCTAGCCAAGTCAAGAAGTTAGTATATTTTTTTTGAGGACCTTCGAAGGTCTTGTTTTATGTTGTCTAGGTGAATTATTAACTAAGACTAAGGTCACACAAATAGCCTTTGTTAGTTTTTATTTAAATTCTTAATGCTAGGAGTTAGGGAGATTGAGTCATTAATATGTGTTAGGCCTAAGAATAGTTAATGGTTGTTAAATAAATATGATGATCATGAATGATCTTGGATCCTCAAAATATGTTAGGATAAGAAGCCTAGAATATAGGATTAAGGCATCTATCAAAGTTGCCAAGTGTTGTAAGAATGTTGTCATAACAACATTTACACTAATTGCAAATATTGCATGCAACATGGCTAACCTTGGATTCCTTTGAATGTGGGAGGTTATTCTTGAACAAATAGGCCCTAGAATAGTGGAGGAGACACCTAATGGATTTATAGTTTGAATCTCCAAGAATTGGTTGCATTATTGTAAAAGTTTGAGTGAATGTATTGAGCTCTGCAATTCTATTTTGAAGTGATATTTCCATTTTTGAAGGAACAGTCATACTTGTAGCTGGAAATGCATTGAGATAGTGGTTGAGTCGTGTTATATATTCATTTTTAATACTTTTTAATTTTATGTGTTAAGGGTTTAGAGTATATTTATCATAGTTTTCAAGTTGTTTTAGTTCAGGACTTTCTTTTGGTCACACTGTGACAGATTTTGTAAAAATGGCTCCCATGTGAGATTAAACCATGGAAACACAAAATAAGTGGTTGAATATTCAATTGGGGCCTCTTTAAATATTGTAACTAAAGGTAGGAATCATCATGAGAAAGAGAGATAGATTTATGATCAGGCCCTAGGCGAGTTAGACATACCCGGTTAGAGGCTTGACAGGGAGAAATCAAGTCATTTCATGTGGGGAATGGGAGGTACAAAATGTACCCCAGAATTTTTATGGTATTTTTTAATTTTATTGATCCATCCTAAGCATTGGGAAGTTTTACCAATCTATTAGGATAGGTTTTGAGCATTTTTCATCAATCCTCGACAGGCTATCCTAGAAACTAGGCCTTTTAGCCCTGTTTCTCCTTGATATTAGGAAGGAGGTGTACGGTCACTTTCAGACCAAGAAAACTTAATGAATGTTTTAAAAATTCCAAAAGGGTATCCAAATCAAGTTTTATTTTTCTGAGTTGTTTGGGAAAATTTTACTAAAAAGGGGAAAAACGGACTGGTGAAGGCTACAAGGAAATATGCCTATTTTAAGGTCTCTACATGATGAATTGATGAAGCTAATAGGAAGATGATTTAAAATCCTTCCAAAATGGTTCAAATGGGAAATATTATGATTCTTTACATGATGGAGAACATCCCTACAATGTTGAATAATGTTTATGGAGATTTGGCACTCAGAGTCTTCTAGGTGATAGTGAGAAAGTGAATCAAAATCAAGGTGTGGATCATTCAAGGTGAAGTTTTCAAGGTGTGACTCTTTTAAAAGAGTTTTAATAGGTCTTATTTAATGATCTAATCCTATTAGAAGATCCTATAGAAGGATAGGATACTAAGAGGCAAGATAAGTCTCTTGGAGGGCGTTGAAATCTAAGCCTTGAAGTTTATCATACACCATATTGGTATCAGAGCTTGGTTGATCAACCTTGTGGTTAATGCATCAATATTTTGAATCACTAGGAGAGAATACACCAGCTAGAGCCATGGTGACTAATGCTGAACTAGAAAAGAAGGTTGAGGAGCAAGAAGAGGATAAAAAATTGTTAAGGCAAAGACTAGCTCAAATGGAGCAGCTCTTGGGTGAAGTCCAAGACAAAGTTGATAGGGTCAAAGAGAAGATTGAACTTAAAGAAGAAGCTAAAGAAAAGGAAAAATAATTGGATTTGGAAGAAGAAGCACCAGCTCCTGACCCTATTCTTCCTGAAGAGCCATTCTTGAAAGCATTGAAGGCATTGAGTGGCAAGGCTTTAGAAGGTGTTCCACTTTTTAGTGGACAAACGAATCCAGATTAAGTTGTGGATTGGATAGATAGCATTGAGAACTATTTTGAATGTGATTATATCTTTGAATCACAAAAGGTAATGGTGGCCAAGTTTAAACTATGAGGTTCAGCTCTTACTTGGTGGAAGTTTGTGCAAACCGAGAGGGAAAAGGATGGTAAAGGTCCTATTGTGACATGGAAGGGTATGGTATCCAAAGTCAAGAAAACATATCTTCCTGATGATTATGAAGTCCAAATGCATAGAAGGAGACACAATCTTAGGCAAAAATATTTGGATGTCCAAGCATATACCGAGGAGTTTCAAAAATTGTGTTTGAGGTCCAAGGTAGTTGAAGATGAGAGCATCAAGCTAGCAAGGTATTTGAATGGCCTCAAATGGTCTATTCAAGAAGAGATGAGCCTAGTGAACTTCAAATCCATTAGGCAATGCTATCAAATGGCCTTGAAGATGGAGGAGAAGAGAAAGAGAAAGCAAGAGAGCTCCAAAGGCAAAGGTAAAGACAAGGATACTAAAGGTCAAAGAGGTAGCTATGGTGGAAGAAGTTCTGATTCAAGAGCTCAAGGTGAGGTAGATTCAGTGAGAAACAAGAAGGAAGCTCAAGTAGAGGTGGTAGAGGAAGAAATTCTA
This sequence comes from Chamaecyparis obtusa, assembly GCA_027943335.1. Taxonomy (NCBI): domain Eukaryota; kingdom Viridiplantae; phylum Streptophyta; class Pinopsida; order Cupressales; family Cupressaceae; genus Chamaecyparis; species Chamaecyparis obtusa. Next base: position 105,077 of record BSBK01009492.1, read on the forward strand.
ACTCTAGCTTTAGAGGAAGAAGTTGTGGTTCATAATAAGGAGGAAGAGGCAATTATTTTTCCAATATGAAATGCTACCATTGCAATCAAATGGGGCACCCTGCCTATAGATGCCTTGAGAAAGGTGGCTCATCACAAGGAGGTGATAAGAGAGCTAACCTTGTTCATGAAGACACAAATGCAATAGATAAACATTCTGAGATTCCATTAAATTCAGAGGAAGGAGAGAACCTCATGATGACGAGGACTCTAATCAATGAATCGATGAAGGAGGAGCCAAGCCAAAGAAGATCTTTGTTTAGGATCAAATGAAAGATTATGGGGAAAGTATGTAGGGTCATTATTGATTCAGGATCTACTGATAATATAGTATCAGAAGAAGCAGTCAGCAAGCTCAAATTGAAAAGGATAACCCATACCAATCCTTACAAGGTTACTTGGCTCAATAAGGGTCAACATGTGTTAGTGAATGAGAAAGCATGGGTGGAGTTCTCCATTGGAAGGTATAAAGAAAAAGTTTTATGTGATGTGTTGCCTATGGATGCATGTCATTTTCTCCTAGGTAGACCTTGGAAATTTGATTGCCAAGCCATGCATGATGGAGGAAAGAATTCCTATTCTTTCAAGAAGGATAATACAACCTTCAAAATTTAGTCATTATTTGAGGATGCTGAAGTAAAGACAATAGGTCCAAATGTTCTTATGGTAGGTGAGAAAGAGTTCCTACAAATCATGGAAGAGAGTGAAGGCATAGGGTATGCATTTGTGTTGAAACCAAGAGAAGGAGGTGAAGACAAGGTGACTAAGAAGATTGAATTACCAAAGGAGATTCAAGGTATGTTGTAGACTTACCAAGGCATTGTACATGATGGTCAACCTTCAGCCTTACCCCCTCAAAGAGCCATAAGTCATAGGATAGACCTTATCCTAGGAGCTACCCTACCCAACAAAGCAGCTTATAAGATTACCCCTCAACAAAATGAGGAAATAGCAAGGCAAATAAAAGAATTCTTAGACCAAGGCCTAATTAGAAAGAGTATTACTCCATGTGCTATACCCACCATACTTGCACCTTAGAAGGGAGGAAATTGGAGGCTATGTACTGACTCAAGGGCTATCAATAGGATAACCATGAGATATAGGTTCCCTATCCTTAGGATTGAAGACTTAATGGACTGTTTAGGTGAAGCAAGGTACTATAGCAAGATAGATTTGAAGAGTGGCTATCACCAAATAAGAATCCATGAAGGAGATGAGTGGAAGACAGCCTTCAAAACCAATGAAGGGTTGTATGAATGGCTTATCATGCCATTTGGATTGTCAAATGCCCCCTCTACATTCATGAGGCTCATGAATGAAGTACTCAAGGACTACATAGGAAAGTTTGTAGTTGTATATCTAGATGATATACTAATTTTTAGCAAGACAAAGAGTGAGAATTTGAAGAATCTTAACATTGTCTTCAAGAAGCTACATGAAGAGAGGTTGATGATCAATTTGGAGAAGTGTGAGTTTATCAAATTAGAATTGGTTTATCTTGGGTTTGTTTTATCTCGTGGCAATCTGAAAATGGATAAGAGCAAGGTAGAGGCTATCATGAATTGGCCTACTCCAAGGTCAGCAACTGAGGTAAGGAGTTTTCATGGTCTTGCACAATATTATAGGAAGTTTATAAGACAATTTAGTGCAATTTGTGCTCCTATGTTAGACACTATCAAAGGAGGAATGAAAACTAAGTTTGTGTGGAGTGAAAATGTTAATAAGAGCTTTGAGTTGTTGAAGGAAAGAATAGCTACCCAACCTATTTTGGTGTTGCCAAGCTTTGAGAAGCTATTCACCATTGAATGTGATGCTAGCAATTTAGCAATTGGGGCTATTCGAAGCCAAGAGGGTAGACCAGTGGCTTTCCATTCTGAGAAGTTAAGTGAGGCTAATAGGAAGTACTCCTCATATGAATTAGAGATGTATGCATTGGTCCAAGCTCTAAGGAAATTGAGGTACTACTTGCTTCCCAAGGAGTTCATTGTGTATTCAGATAATCAAGCACTTAGCTTCCTGAATTCACAAGAGAAGTTGAGTCACAAGCACATGAAGTGGGTTGAGTACCTACAAGCCTACACCTTCAATATCAAGCACAAGAAGGCTGTACTAAACAAGGTGGTTGATGCATTGACAAGAAGAGCCCTCACACTCCAATAAATTAAGTTGAAAAGCATGGGGATAGATCATTTCAAGGATCTATACATAGATGATGAAGAATTTGCTAACATCTACAAGGTACGTGCTGAATATAAGAATCATTTTCATAGTAAATATGCTGATTATACTTTGCAAAGTGGTCTCTTGTTCAAAGGCAATCAATTGTGTGTTCCTAGAGGCTCCATTAGAGAGAATTTGATTCAAGAAAATCATAATGGTGCTTTGAGTGGTTACTTTGGGATCATTAAGACTCAAGACCTTGTTTCAAAGTTTTACTTTTGGACTAGAATGAATCTTGATGTTAGGAGGTATGTGGAGAGTTTTGTAGTATGTAAAAATGCCAAGGGCACTTCTACAAATGCTGGTCTTTATCAGCCACTACCAATTCCTACTAGGCCATGGGAATGCTTAAGCATGGATTTTGTAGTTGGGCTACCCAAGACAAGACAAGGGATGTATAGTGTTTATGTTGTTGTTGATAGGTTTAGTAAGATGGCTCACTTTGTACCATGTAAGACTACACATGATGCAAGTCAAATAGCATCTCTATTCTTCAAAGAGATAGTAAGAATACAAGGACTACCAATCAGCATTGTTTCAGACAGAGACACAAAGTTTATGAGTCATTTTTGGAAGACTCTTTGGAAAAGATTAGGTACTAACTTATCCTTTGGGTCAGCCTACCATCCCCAAGCTGATGGTCAAATAAAGGTTGTTAATAGGAGTCTTGGAAACCTTCTAAGATGCCTAACTAAGGAGTATGGTCAGCAATGGGATCAGTTGATTAGGCAAGCTAAATATGCCTATAGTGATACTATCAATAGATCAACTGAGAAGAGTCCATTTGAAATTGTATATGGCCTACATCCTAGAGGAGTCTATGAGTTGAGAGATTTAAAAGATGGAGTCAAGGCAATTGGATATGCTGATGACTTTGCATTTTCTATGCAAGAAGTTCATGAAACAGTGAGGAAGACATTGGTAGACAACACCACCAAGCACAAAGCCAAGGTAGATGAAGGTAGAAGGTTAGTAGAGTTCAAAGTTGGTGATCTTGTTATGATACACTTGAACAAATCTAGGTTGACAAAAGGAGTCCCTCATAAGCTGCAAATGAGGAGGATAGGACCATGTCCTATATTGGAATAGTATGGTGACAATGCCTTCAAGATAGACCTGCCGGAGGACAGTGGATTATCAAATATCTTTAATGTTTCAGACCTTGTCAATTACAAGGGACCACATAAAAATAGTGACTATAACATCAATGAGGTGATCAAGGATGTGGAAGATCTTCAACTTCCTACTGCTGCAGGTACAGGGGCAGACAATGTACTAGATACAAGTACCTACAAGAAAACCAGACATAAAGAGTATAACGAGCACCTCATTCAGAGGTATGGGAAGAATGATGCTGATGATATTTGGGTCAAAGAAATAGAGTTCAAAAGGTTGGTAATTTATCCTAGCCTCATCAATCCAAGGGTGGATTGAACTTCTTATTTTGGGGAGGATGGTGCAGGAGCACCTAGGCTAACCTCTACTAGTTAGTCAATTTTTGGCTTGTACTTGACTCTAGCCAAGTCAAGAAGTTAGTATAGTTTGGTTTAGGACCTTAGAAGGTCTTTTTTTATGTTTTCTAGGTGAATTAGTCACTAAGACTAAGGTCACACAAATAGCCTTTGTTAGTTGTTATTTAAATTCTTAATGCTAGGAGTTAGGGAGATTGAGTCATTAATATGTCTTAGGCCTAAGAATGGTTAATGGTTGTTAAATAAATATGATGATAATGAATGATATTGGATCCTTTAAATATGTGAGGATAAGAAGACTATAATATAGGATTAAGGCATCTATCAAAGTTGCCAAGTGTTGTAAGAATGTTGTCATAACAACATTTACACTAATTGCAAATATTGCATGCAACATGGCTAACCTTGGATTACTTTGAATGTGGGAGGTTATGCTTGAAAAAATAGACCCTAGAATAGTGGAGGAGACACCTAATTTATTTATGGATCAAATCTCCAAGCATTGGTTTCATTATTGTAAAAGTTTGAGTGAATGTATTGAGCTTTGCAATTCTATTTTGAAGTGATATTTTAGTTTTTGAAGGAGCTGTCATACTTTTAGCTGGACATGCATTGATATAGTGGTTGATTCATGTTCTATAGTCATTTTGAAGACTTTTTTATTTTATTTGTTAAGGTTTTAGAGTATATTTAACATATTTTTCAAGTTCTTTTAGTTCAGGACTTTCTTTTGGTCACACTGTGATAGATTTTGTAAAAATGGCTCCCACATGAGATTAAACCATGGAAAAAATAATTAAGTGGTTGAATATTAAATTGGGGCCTCTTTAAATATTTTATCTAAAGGTAGGAATCATCATGAGAAAGGGAGCTAGCTTTATGATCAAGCCCTAGGTGAGTTAGACATACCCGGTTAGAGGCTTGACAGGGAGAAATCAAGTAATTTCATGTGGGGAATGGGAGGTAAAGAACATAACTAGGAATTTTTATTGTAGGTTTTCATTTTAGTTATCCATCCTAAGCATTGGGAAGTCTTACCAATCTATTAGGATAGGTTTTGAGCATTTTTCATCAATCCTAGACAGGCTGTCCTAGAAACTAGGCCTTTTAGCCCTGTTTCTCCTTGATATTAGGAAGGAGGTGTATGGTCACTTTCAAATCCAAAACCCTGAATGAAATTTTTAAAAATTCCAAAAGTGTATCCAAATTAAGTTTTATTTTTCTGAGTTTTTTGGGAAAATTTTACTAAAAAGAGGAAAAACGGACTGGTGAAGGCTACAAGGAAATATGCCTATTTTAAGGTCTCTACATGATGAATTCATGAAGCTGATTGGAAGATGATTTAAGATTCTTCCAAAATGGTTCAAATGGGAAATATTATGATTCTTTACATGATGGAGAACATCCCTACAATGTTGAAGCAAGTTTATGGAGATTTGGCACTTAGAGCCTTCTAAGTGATAGTGGGAAAGTGAATCAAAATCAAGGTGTGGATCATTCAAGGTGAAGTTTTCAAGGTGTGACTCTTGTAAAAGAGTTTGAATAGGCCTTATTTAATGATCTAATCCTATTAGGAGATCCTATAGAAGGATAGGATACTAAGACAAAAGAGAAGTCTCTTGGAAGGAGTTGAAATATAAGCCTTGAAGTTTATCATACAACAGAAAATTGAGAAAATTAGGTTTAGGCAAGGTGACATAAAAATTTGAACAAGTTATAAATATTAAATCAAAAATATGTAAAAAGAGAATCTGTAGAAAATTGAATATAGTTTCTAAGATATTAGGCCTTTTTTGAAAAACAATTAGTCTATAGATTAAAAATTTCAAATTTCAATGTAGTAGTATGAAAATTTTAGGAAACAATAAGAAGTAGGTGTATGTCTAACCACCTTAAACACAATCAAATGATAAATTTTTGTTTACAAGATTATAGATATAAGTAGTAGGCTCATTTCTAGATGTGACACATATTTTCTTGTAATTTTTTTACAAGTAAATAATTAATTATGATTTTTCTTCTACAACTTTTCCTAAATACAAAAAATCTCATGTCTGACCACATTAACTTAGTCTTAACTTTACCAAATTTAATTTTTTCTTTATTTTCTTGTAGTAGGAAAATCGTAGAATGTGACACATGCTTTAGATTTCAAAAATGTTATACGGTTTGAAAGTTATAGCCATTTCTCAATAAGTATATCAATCAGGAGTAGAGAGATAACAAGTAGGTGTATGTTTGACCACATTAAAAAAAATCAAATGATAATTAGTTTTTATAAGATTCTAGATAAAAGTAGTAGACTCGTGTCTGGATGTGATGTATATTTTTTTGTATTTTTTTTCCAAGTAAATAATTAATTATGATTTTTCTGCTACAAATTTTCTTGAGTATAAAAACTCTCATGTCTGAAAACCTTAACTTAGTCTAAACTTCATCAAATTGAGAGAATTGTTTATTATTATTGTATTATATGAAGCATATAATGTGATGTATATTTCAATTTAAAAAATGTTATATTGTTTGAAAGTTATAGTTTTTTTTCAAAGAGTCTATAAATCAAGACTTCTTTTTCACATCGCCACTTTTTGGCATACCATGATCCTGTACATACCCAAGACAGTCAATCGCCAGTTTAAGATCTATGTGGATAAGAGGAGAGTATATGCTATTCATTGGAACTGATCAAGATAGAAGGTCTACTTTCTAGTTCATCAAGATTTAGATATAGTGTGTATCTATTACGCAGAAGGTTGTAGCCTTCACCATTTGAGCAGTGTGCTCATGGATAGTGTGTCCTCACCCCTAACAAGGTTAATTGTAAAAGACTTCTAATAGGATCTGACCCTTGACAAGCTCACTATACTTCATGCATTATAAAGATCAACTTCTAACAGGGTTGTAAGATCTTCTAACAAGGATCATTATACTCTAGTGTAGTTTTTAGTGGGTGCTAATTCCCATCGGGGTTTTTACCTATTTGGGTTTCCCTGTAACCAAAACTTAGGTGTTGTGTTAAGTGTTATCTTATTGTGTATGTGCTTAATGTTCTTCTATAATTAATTTGATATATAATTGAATCTTGTAGATAACCAATTCACCAAACCCCCCTCTCAGTTATCTCTTGGGCCTATTCGTAACAGATCCAAGCGGAAGGCCGATGAGGTATAATGAGATGGAAGAAGATTGTGAACAACTAGAAGATGATGTAGATGATGATCACAGATGATAGTTACTCGATGATGTTCCTGACACAACTTTTCTTGAAGAAGAAGAAGAGGACAACAATGATGATGCTAGGGATGATGATTATGACGATGATAATGATGACGATGATGATGACAACGATGACGATGATGATGACGATGATGACGACGATGACGAAGATGACGACGATGACGATGACGATGACGATGATGATGATGATGATGATGATGATGATGATGATGATGATGATGATGATGATGATGATGATGATGATGATGATGATGATGATGATGATGATGATGATGATGATGATGATGATGATGATGATGCTGATAATGGTAATGATGAAGATGATGACAATGACAGTGGTGGTAATGATGTCAAAGATGATGATGATCATGGTGATGAGTTGGATGAAGAAGAAGATGAATGACATGAATGAAAAGTATAGTTACACAATCACTTCTTAATCTATCTAATATTTATTTCTTGATAGAAATGTACAAATATGTGATCAATGCTTAATCTAATTAATTCATGATGTACCTTTTAATGTTTTTAATTCATATGAGATGCTTATGGTTTTTAATGTATTTACTATGTATTTTTGAGTATATGTATCATGAATTTTTTAGCTAACATAAGATAATTGAATTACATATGTAGGTACCTGAACCCCTTTCACAAGCATCCCACATAGTCTCATGGATCGGAAGATATAAGTCAATACACCCTATAGAGATTAATGTATTTTAGAATTTTCAAAATATCTCGCATTACTTGCTATGTGTCTCATTTGATGGAGTACAGGTAGTAGCAAATATGTATTTTTCAGATGTTCCTTCCTCGAGCAAAGGAAATATAGGCATGGAAGAACAAAGTGAGTCATGTAGTATGTTTGAATTAGGAAGATCAACTAGAGGTCAAAAGACTAGAAGGAAATTCAATAAATGCATGAAAATTTTTCTTTCTCAAGGGGGGTCATGTTCTTATGATGATGAGAGAAAAGGCGACATTGAGGTACCCTCTAGGTACCAATATCTATAGAAACAATGGGTCCCCAAGGAACTTCCTCCAATAAACACTGATTTTAGTGTTAAAGGCAAGATATATCACATTTCACCATCATCAATACATGGTTTGGGCCTATTTTCCATGCATGGTATAAAGGTCTCTTACAACAAAGTTGTTGAATTGATGGAGTATGTTGGACCTTTTTATGATTACAAAATTTGGATGCAAATTGTTCAATATAAAAAAATTATGCGTAGGTATGCACTCTCATAAAATTATATTCAACAAAAAGACAATGGGAAAAGTAAAAGAGTGGCTATATACATTGACGGAAGGCCAAAAGCATCAGGGAATATTGTAGGTTTTATAAATAGCATGTGACCTCTGTCAACTATTAAGAAACCCAATTGCATATTTGAGGCACGCGAGGGAAATAATGTATTTGTATGCGTGATAAAATCAATACATGTAGGGGAAGAGCTACTTATTGATTACAATTTGAATCACATAGATACAAACAATGTCACTATCATGGGGGTGAATGTACATACTATGTACCATTAAATAATTGAGTTTTCTTTCCATCCACATCTAGAGAGTCTCCTCACCATCCACCTCATCTCCATCATCATCTTCTAATGAAATTTATTAATCTAGTCCTTTCTAATTATTGGTTAACTTTAAATAATCACAAATGGCCACAAAATAGAGAAACCACATAGAGGGGACAATGATGATCCTGTAGGCACTTCTTCCCAGCAAGTAAACCTCTTTTTTATTGTACTAAAAATTAGATAGAAGAAAAATGTTAAATAGTGTTTTTTATTATGTTCTTTTCATCACTATTTTTGATTAATTCCAATAGTATTAGTAATATTGTTGTCACATAAAGGTGGTCAGTAGAGAAAGGGAAAGGAACCCAGAGTCCCTCAAGAGGAGTCCTTTGACAAGGACGTAGATGTTGATTTTAGTATTTGTGATGACCCGGCCTCTGTAATTATACAATGCCTCCAAAGAATTGGAAAAAGAGTGGCTCAGTTGGCATCTATATTCCCTCTGACTCCTGAGTCGCAAAAGATGGAAACTAAATTGATGCACCAATCTAAAAATTACAGAGTAAGTATTAATGTAATTTTTAATTATAAAAAAAGTTCAACAATAGTTTTTATGTCATACTAGTCTTTTATGTCATTAAAAAATAAGAGGATGTGTTTCTTTTACATCTTTTTTTACGTAATTTTGATCCTAACGACCATGATGAGGGTACTGCAACTGGTTCAGGTAGATCACATGTTTGACTATATTTTTTTTAACTCTCTAACAATATTGTCCATGCTAATCACTTCTTTTATTATGCTCTAACAATCTTATTCTTCAGCACATGTCAATGATCATTCACTATCACCACCTCATCCGATGATAGGCTCAGATGGACTGTGTCCTACAATGTCAGCAACGTATAGTATGGCCATAGATGCTGTTGGTTCTTGAAAATATTTTACTCTACATGAGATACCAATATACCTAAGACTAATTTTAAGGAGGGGTTAGTTCCAAATATGAGAAATCTATAGGTAACTGGACCAACTGTAGGGACAAGACTGCCCTCTTCACTTCTGGCTCTACAAAACCAAGGTGGGTATGCCAGATCCAATAGATATAATTCTATTCCTGACTTGATACTAGATCTAACAATAGATATCAGTGAGAAAGTACTAATTAACAACCAATTATTAATTGACTCTCCATCACTGGGTAGGAAAACTATTACTTTAAGTAAATGAAATTCAATGACTATTTCTTTACCCTCAAACGCTACCACTGTGAGGTCTATCTTTATTCCTTTGGGTGCCTCTGGCATCCCCTCCTATATCTCATCATTTGAAACAAAAATATTCCCCTCATTACTTAACTGCACCAACTGTTGAGCAACTCCATGTTCATCCAACTGTAACAGGGATTGGGAAGGAGAATACATATCCTACTTTGCTTGAGACTCCTCCTATTTTTGCCTCTTTGGAGAGGGCTCTTCTACCATTGGGTCACTCATAGGTCTCTTCCCTTTAGAGGTCGATGGGAGAATTTTATCTTTTTGTTGCGTTGGGAGAAGGACACTATACCCTTTCCTCTGCTGAATTGTATATGTTCCCCTAGGCGTCACCTTGGTGTATCCTGGTTGGCTCAAAATTCTCCTTACTCTATCTAGATTTGCCCTACTTACCATAGCCCTCTTTTCATTTGTTGCTTGCATGATTCCTTCAAAGTGCTCAATAAGGGCCTCTACCTTTCTTGCCCATGGCTGAAAAGATTTCAGTGGGTCATATCCTTTATCAAAATTTTTGATAAAATCTACATTTTTCTTGTAAATCACCCACTTCTCTTTCTTGATTTCTTGAGCTTGAAGATCAAACTAATTCCTATTTATATTTTCTAGAAAGTTAAATTGGTGCTCCATAAGAGCACACCTTATCTTTTCTATGAACATCCCAGAAATAAAACCTTCATTGTCTGCACATCTTAGCACTGTTGTAGCCATTCTATAGAGTTGAAAAACTTGATTCAAGTGCACCCATGCCTTCTTGACAATGATATATTGGTGGGATATTGTAATGTTTGGGAACAAGGTTCCCCTTCCTTTGCCAGTTAGGGTTGTTTCCTATAGATCACCAATCTACCTCAGAATTTCTGCATACCCTATCTTCAAAGGGACCTGGTAAGGCAATACATAAGGTGCCTTTTTGCAACCATACACCCTAAACACTGTGGAAACTAGATATATGATTATATCACCAAAATTATGTATTGTTTTGATGTCTTTGCAATACTCTTTTGGCCTAATTAATCTTAACAACTCCCTGGGAATTATAGGATTCTCAAAAATTAACAAGGACTTGAGCCTTGAAGCAAAATTTCTATCAAAAACCAAGTAACTGGCATCTGCTCTATCCCATGACAACTTAGTGGTCCACAATTAGACTGGCAATGCCTCTCTGTTCTTCTCTCTCACAATATCCATTGTTTTGCTGAAGAAATACACACCATTGTATAAGAACATATGCATTATCATGGAATACCATCCAAAAGGCCTACCAATCTTCATATTTTTATCCCCCATTAATCCTTCATGGATTAGGTCTGCAAGGTAAGGGGCATAATAAAAAATCAATGCCAGGTGGGGATGCAAGGACTGTACCATCATAAACATGTAAGAGATAGGCATGTGAGTATCCTCGTCTTGTCCAAAAATTAGAGCTACGGACTTATATACACCATGTGCTCATAAAATGAAAAGGTCCAACCTAAAAGGCTCAGGTGTGCTTGAACTAACCATACACATGGCACCAATTTGGCCAAAGAAATCTCTTAAAGGGCCTGACCTTAGATAGTCTCTCTGTGCCTCATAGATTTTATTAAACTCTTCAAAATCAATCTTTTCTAATCCAACAGAGGGGTCATTTAATCAAAAAACATCTCTAATTTCATCCTCTATGATGCTTACCAATTCCGTTCCATTAATATCTTTGACACACCTTGTCACAGGATCATAACATCTAGCAATCTATATGAGAAGGTTGGCATCCATGAAGACTTCGGGCACAATGAGTCTCCCTATGTCAAATTGCCAAATATTACTGAGAGGTGCACATGCATTTCTTTGGGAATATACAACTTTACACAAGATAAAACCATTGTAATCCTTCCCTACTTTAGCATCCCTCATCCATAACCCTCTATCATACAATACCTCATTGACAAAATCCCTAGGGATTTTTGGAACTAATTCTTTCATCCGAGATGCCCCATTTTCTGAGTGTGGGAGTAATTGCATTAGATCTTCAACAACCCCCCTATCCTTATACTCTTTTTTCCCCAAGAGTTCTCTTTTGGGAGGCATTTTAACTAGGGTTTGAAGGAGCATATGAATACCAGAATAAAAACTACTCAAATACCACAAGATAATAGCTGAGAAGATTTTAATTTGTAAGACTTTCTTCTTTCAAAACTCTGTCGACTTTTGACTTCAAATTTTCCTACCTTATGCTTGAGAAAAAATGTGGTCGACGTGTTAAAAAAAACCAAATTGCCTATAGAGAAACTTGGAGAAGAAGTGTTGCCTCTAATGATCAAATCATAATATGTATTCATTGCCAACACATTTTAGCAAACCCGCACAAAGGTCATTAAGTTTTCCATTACTGAAACTGGCAGCTACAACATTCACAGGACGTGAAAAAATGTCAAAAATTAAAATTTGAATGTGAACCATTGATCTCTTTTCCTTCTGGTAGATCAAAGAGCTGATAGAAACAATGTCATAACTCTTAAAACTTTCCCCAACTTATTTCTCAACCAATTAGAATGTTTCAAATTTATCCATGTGCGAAAACCCACAACTTACTTTAACTTTGATCATCCCAGATAGGTGTGAACATGTCACAATTTCACAAGCATAAAATTCTGAGCATCTTTCAATTTCGGTATTGTGACCACCATTGATCCCCTCAAAAACTAATAGGTCTTTATCATCTTTGAAAATTAGTGACCCAACCTTTAATTTCACCGGTCCTCTACCCAATCAAAAATGACCACGCTGCAAAATTTGGCACGCGAACATACCACCTTTTCATTCTACTGTTAGTCCTACTGACAGCTGCCACATCATACCCTAGTTTTACCAATAAAAAATGGACACCACATCATGACTTGGTGACCAAGGACCCACTTTATAGTCTAAAACTACATGGAAGATCAGATGACTGTCGCTAAAGTACAAACTTTAAAAATTGAGAAACTTCCTTCAGCGGTATAACTACAGCCACAAGATCTATCTAAAACTTAACCTTCAGAAGGCTACGACCCCACAACACTACGTCACCATGGATAGGTGTCAACCAATAAAAATACCACAAAATCCAAAATGTCAGAACTCTATCACTGTTAGTCTTTAATTCAATCAGATGACTATCACTAAAGCATAAGGATTAACAAATGGACATCTTAGCTCAGTGGTATAACAATAGTCATTGATGGAATCTGCAAGTTAATGACAACTTAGCTTTGAAAGCGGGTCTACCAAGACAAGTGTCATGCAGTCGCAACTTCACAAGTTAGAAAATCTGACAACTAAGGGCCTTGAGATAAAGCGACAACCACAAGATTAAAATGAATCGGACGGTTAGGAAATAAAATGCGAAAGGCTAAAGTTTGATGTAAATTTTCATTAAAAAGTGACCTGTTTAAAACCTAACCACAAAACACATGAAGGGGACAACTTTTAAAGGTTTTAAATGAGCACATGTGTTATTTTAACTTTAATGAACATAAAAGTAATGCTCAAATATAACAAGGCTTATGAGAATTTAGGGTTTACATCATTTTCTCCTTCCTAGGTCAAATAATAGGGGTTTACATCATTTTCTGAAGCATGAGGACCCAAAAATTTTACAGTACTAAGAGTGGCTCATACTCGGGGATGTGTATCTCTTGCAAATATAATGAGAAAACTAGAATCTCCTGGAGGAGTAGACCAAAAAAAAACTTTGATCATAAAAAACAAATGACTATACACAAAACCCAAAACTAAAAACTCTCGAGAACTTAAGAGATCCTAGGAGAAATAAAGTTTTAAAAATTGCCCATGAACTGGAAACTCCATGGGTTCTCCTCTTAGATTTTTCAACATGTATGAACCTGTTCCCCAATTTCCTTCAATGATGTAAGGGCCCAACCAAATGGGATCAAAATTTCTATGTTTCCCCTTATTTTCTAGTCTTGTATTCCACATCAGTAAAAGATCACCATTTAAAAAACCTCTCTAAGTAGTCCTTTTGTCATTTAAAACTGTACATTGGGCCTGAATCTTTTCATTTCTTGTATGTGCATCACTTCTTACCTCATTCAGCTAGATCAAATCATTAATTTTGATTGTCATTTCATCTTCTAAATCTTTATCATATTTTTGGATGAATTGATACATTTGCAAAAAATTATGCTGGGGAAATCTTGCATTGATTCCATAGACTAAGTCAAAAGGGGAACATCCTATTTCCTTTTTAATAGTAACCCTATCAGCCCATAATGATTGCAACAACTTTGAATCCCAAGCTCTTTTATTCTTATCCAGTACTCTTTTCAGCTTCTTAATCAAGCTTTTGTTACTGGATTCAGCTTGGTCATTTCCCTGTGGATGATAGGGAGATGAGTATGAAATCTTGATACCATTTTCCTAAAAAAAATCAACAAACTCTTCTAATCTGAAACACATTACATTATCAACCACCACTATTTTTGGGCAATCAAACCTGGTAAGAATATTTTGCATCATAAATTCCATTACAACTTTACTAGTTGCTCTTCTGGAAGGGATTGCTTCAACCCATTTAGTGAAGTAATTTGTTGCCACCAAAATATAAGAGTGTCCACCACTAAATTTATTGGGAATTTATCCAATAAAATCCATACCCCACTTTTGGAAAGGGGTCTACACTGGAATAGGCCTGAGAGGGAAATTCCCATTGAATTTCAATTTTCCAGCAAACCTTTGACAGGGGTCACATTTTTTTACAAATTGGTGGGCATCTTTGAAAAGTGTTGGCCACCAGAAACTTGACCTAATAATATTTTGTGTTGTGGTTTTTACCATATAATGTCCCCCACAAACTCCATTGTGCATTTGATTTAGTAAGATTTTGGATCTATCTTGATCTACACATCTGAGCAAGACCCCCTCATTACTTCTCCACCACAACTCACCACCTATGATTGCATATTTCATGGAATAGAGCCTAATAGTCCTCTTTTGTTGTCATCCATCTTAGGAGGTAGGATCATTCTTTTGCAAGTACCCAACAATGTCCTTATACCATTCACAACAATCCATATTGCAAACAAAAGGCCTTTGTTCTTCTTCCAATATATTTATCTGATTTGCAACCAAATTGCTTTGGGCCATTAGCCTTGCAAGGCCTAATCCTCTCACCAGCTTTGTGATATGGATATCAATATTAAATTTTTGGATCCTATTGATCCATCTGCACCTCCTTCCTGAAACTTCTTGTTGGACCAAAATATCTTTGACTACAACACTTGGGACATAAGCAATTATTGTGGCTCCAACCAAGTAGCAACTAAATGCTTTGATAGCGTTAACCAAGGAATAGGCTTGATTTTCAAAAATGTCATAAAAAAGGAAATAGGTTGCTCAAAGCCTTAACCCTCACATTGAATTTAGCCATCTCCAAGATGATATTTGAGGCTTCTACACCTAAAGTCTCACCAACTCTTTGCACCAACAAGTTCCCAGCATATTCTAAAGAAAGGACCTCTCTTTTACCTTTATTTTCTTCCCTTCTAAGGGACCACGTGACCAAAGCTACATGGTCATTAGAGAAAGCCACACACCTAGCAGCTTGTTTAGCCTATTCTGCAGTAGAGAGAATGGTAACTTTACTCTTTCTAACTGAATAAAAAACAATTGCATCAGCAATATCCCATTCAGGGAGAATTAATACTCCTGTAGTATGAATCATGGCTCTTCCTTACTCCAGGGTTATCTTCTCAAATTTCTTCATCATTTCCCCCTTTGTCTCATTTTAAATTTCAATTATATCCCTATTAGGGAATTTCTAAGGCCTCACCCTAGACCCATCATAACCTTTTCATTATCAGTATGATAGACCTAGTAATTGGCCTAAGGTTTTAATGAATTAATATGATTTTACCTTTTTCACAGGAATTTGATTACAGTAGATGACAAGACTTAATATTTGTTTGATGCTTTCCATACACATGATGTTGAATCTTGACCTTATGATACATTATAACTGATATTAACATAAATGATTTAGATGAATGCTAAGATGTTGCAATTTGGCTATATATATGTTGTTATGAGTTGTTTAGGAAAATGATTAATCACAATTTGAATTGATTGTTGCGATGTGAAATTTTGTGAAGGTTGAAGGTTAGGTGATGAAATATATTGATGGATTTTAAGACATTATTATGAGAAATACTTGATGATTTGGTTACTTGATTCTATGCCATATAAATGATTGTAGAAATGACAAAAGTAATGCTTATGTAAATTGGATAAAACTACATCACGAATTATATAGATCTGGAATGATTAGTGTGGCATATGGGTTAATGAGATTATGTTCTTCTGATTCAATTTACATATGTTTATTTGAAATTAATGATTAATGTAATGATTAGAATTATGATGAAGGATTATAGAGACTAAAATAATGTACTTCATGTGTTAGATAATTTTAATGGTAATGTTGATTCTGCATTTTGAATTTTGATGACTATACTTCTTGAGGTTATTGATGTTTAAATTGAGTGCGCAGGATCATGGCCATGGAATTTTATCAGACAACCATGACTAACCCCTATGTGAAACCTATAAAACCAAGGTTGCGTCTATTGAAGAGACAAAACATTGTTGTAATGTATTCTCCTTTGTATAGTGTATAGTGTAAATTTTATTTTCATTCATTAAATTGTGAAATTAATAAGTGGACTTTCCAAGTGTGTTGTGATATGTAATGTAGTCCTAATTGGCACACTTATTGTGAAAATGATGTGTCATGGCATGTCCACTTGGAAAGCTTGAGGACCCAACTTTTCCACTAGGTACCTAGCTCTATTCCCCATAAGGACCACTTGGTTTGTGAGCCCAAGGTGGAGTCATATCCATTGAAATTCATAGGTGACCTTAACTGGGGTTTTTCAGGGGTTATATGGCCACCTAGGGTTGAGTTTAACCTATTTTGACTAAACCACTTCATATAGCTATGGGCTAGGGGAGTTTTTGACCATAGGATACCTTATTTAGGCCTTGGGAAGCCTTCAAAAAGTTACTTATCCAAGATGGCCAATAATCATAATGGGAAGCATGACCTTGGGAAGATCACATGCTTTGGGAAGACAAACCTTGTCTACTTTTCATGCCACTATCTTTTAAAGAACCTTTATTTTAGAAATGTGTGAGGGTTTGGGAAGAGTGAACAATAGGAGCTCACACTTCTTCCTAGGATGGGAGAATGTGAGGATTTTGAATATAGAAGGGAAATTGAAGAGATTTCCTCTCAATCACCCACTCTCTAACTCTAGAGACTACTAATGGATTCAAAATAAAAGGAAGGAAAGACAAAAGGGAAGGGCTCTACTTCAATATTCATTACCATGACTTCTATTGCAAGGTTGGTAGCTCTCAAGCTTTACACTTCTCTTTTATGGTGTCTTGCTTATGGCTTCCATGAAAGAATGAAGAAGGATTATTTATGTTTATGTTGTATATTGTATGTTTTTACTAGTATGCTGATTTTGTAGTATGAAGTGTTGTTATGTGAAGTAAAAACTTGCATGCATTTTCTTGTCATTTTGTGTGTTGTCTAAGGGATTCTTGTTCAAGGCCTTACTCACCCTTGGGAGGGAAGAGTAGCCTTGTGGGTGAAGGGAGTTTGACAACCCTCTTGGTGTAGAGTCTCTCTCCTTGGGAGAGAGGGATGCACCATGGATTATGGGCTCCATGGTAGGCTAGTAGCATTGATATGCTTGGGTGTCATAAGGGCTTTCTTGGGGGTCATAAGGGTTTTGGCCATATTTGGTTTATTTGTTTTGGGTTATGAAGAGGATTTATGCTGCTCTTTTATGGAATAAATGAGAAGTTATGTTCATTTAGTGTGAAAGAGTTGTTTCCTTGTGAAAGGCTTGCATTTCATCTCTAGCCTTGTCTCCCATTGGGTACTTGGTCCACCTTCACCCTTAGAAAGCTTTATTTGAAGCTCCTTGAGTTAGCCATGGGAGGGTTTGATTATGTGTGTAATATGTTTTGAATGTGTTTGATTTGGCTTCATGCATACCCGGGTTAGCATTGGTTCTCTTGGCTTGGGGGTGGCCTCTTAGAGGCCTAGGATGGGAGGTGATCTTCCCATGGCCATCCTACAGAGCTTTCTTTTATAGGTCCTTGAAGCATCTTGTTTCCATGAAGAGATTTTAAAGAGGAATATTCTTATATTGGAGGAGTTTTGGTCCTCCTAGAAATCTAAAGGAGGAGATGTCTTTGTTAAGTTCTTTTCAAAAAGTGTGATGTTTGTATAATGATATGTAAATATATGTATTTCTCATTTGAAGTTAGACGTCTCCATTTCAGTGCATGAAAATTATTTGAAGCCATTGTGTTGTAAAAGAATCTATGTTAACATGACATTATAAGAAGATTTAAATAATTGTGCATTTTGACATATTTTTGTGTTTCAAAAAAAGATGAAATGTAAGACAAAACTATATTAGAAAACTTCCTTGTAAGGAAATGTTGATTGCTGGTTTAGGGATAGTTTTGATTCTAATGTAGTTTCATTATTTTCCTTAGAATAATAGAGTATTTTGGTTTACAAAAGAAATAAAGCATCTTACTTTTAAAGGTCATTTATCTCCTATTCATGTTTGTAATAGGCATCTGGTTTTTAATAGAGTAACTTTGTTGTGTTTTTCCTAGTAGTGGATTTCTGGGCATCACAAAATTCTTCCTTTTTTTTCTCACAAATTTCTTTATATTGATTTATTTTCATCCTCCACTAGAACTAAAGGAATACCATAGTCCTAACAAATTTATCATCTAAAATAAAAGAGTCACCGACCTATTTCAAAATTGGGTCTATTTCTTTACCCTAAAACTCTTCCACCATCAAGTCCATCTCTATTCCTTTGGGTACCTCTAGAATCCCCTCCTGAATCTCATCATTTGAAACAAAAATATTCCCCTCATTACTTAATTGTGCACCAGTTGCTGAGCAACTCCATGTTCATCCAACTGCAATGGGGTTTGGGAAGGAGAGTACATATCCTACTCTGGTTGAGACTCCTATTTTTGCCTCTTTGGAGAGGGCTCTTCTACCATTGGGTCACTCATAGGTCTCTTCCCTTTAGAGGTAGATGGGATAATTTCATCTTTTTTTGGGTTGGGCGAAGGACACTATACCCTTTCCTCTGCTAAATTGTATATGTTCCCCTAGGGGTCAGCTTGGTGTATCCTGGTTGGCTCAAAATTCTCCTTACTCTATCTAGATCTTCCTTACTTCCCACAACCCTCTTTTCATTTGTTTCTTACATAATTCCTTTAAAGTTCTCCATAAGGGCCTCTACCTTTCTTGCCCATGGTTGAAAAGCTTTCATTCGGTCATATCCTTTATCAAAATTTCTGATAAAATCTACACTTTTCTTGTAAATCACCCACTTCTCTTTCTTGATTTCTTGAGCTTGAAGATCAAACTCATTCCTAATTATATCTTCTAGAAAGTTAAATTGGTGCTCCATAAGAGCACACCTTATCTTTTCTATGAACATCCCAGAAATAAAACCTTCATTATCTGCACATCTCACCACTATTGTAGGCATTCTATAGGGTTGCAAAACTCGATTCAAGTGCAACCATCCCTTCTTGAAAATTATATATTGGTGGGCTATTTTAACCTATGGGAATAAGGTTCCCCTTCCTTTTCTAGTCAGGGTTATTTCCTGTAGATCACCAATTTGCCTCAAAATTTCTGCATACCCTATCTTCATAGGGACCTGGTAAGGCAATACATAAGGTGCCTTTTTGCAACCATACACCCTAAACACTATGGAAACTAGATATAAGATTATATCACCAAAATTATGTACTATGGTGATGTCTTTTCAATACTCTTTGGGCCTAATGAATCATAACAACTCCCTGCGAATTCTGGGATTCTCAAAAATTAAGGACCTGAGCCTTGGAGAAAAATTTCTATCAAAAACCAAGTAATTGGCATCTTTTCTATCCCATGACAACTCAGTGGTCCACAACTGGACTGGCAATGCCTCTTCATTCTTCTCTCACAATAACTATTGTTTTGTTGAAGAAATCCACACCTTTGTATAAGAACATATGCATTATCATGCAATACCATCCAAAACGCCTACCAATCTTAATATTTTTTTATCCCCATTAATCCTTCATGGATTAGGTCTGGAAGGTAAGGGGCATAATAAAAAATCAATGCCAGATTAGGATGCAAGGACTGTACCATCATAAACATGTAAGGGATAGGCATGTGAGTAGCCTCATCTTGTCCAAAAATCATAGCTAAGGACTTATATACACCATGTGCTCATAAAATAAAAAGGTCCAACCTAAAATGCTTAGGTGTGCTTAGACTAACCATACACATGGCACCAATTTGGCCAAAGAAATCTCTTAAAGGGCCTGACCTTAGATAGTCTCTCTGTGCCTCATAGATTTCATTAAACTCTTCAAAATCAATCTTTTCTAATCCAACAGAGGGGTCATTTAATGAAAAAACATCTCTAATTTCATCCCCTATGATTCTTACCAAGTTCATTCCATTAATATCTTTGACACACCTTTTCACAGGATCATAACATCTAGCAATCTATATGAGAAGGTCAGCATCCTTGAAGACTCCGAGCACAATGAGTCTCCCTATGTTGAATTGCCAAATATTACTAAGAGGTGCACATGCATTTCTTTGGGAATATGCAACTTTAAATAGGATCAAACCATTGTAATCCTTCCCTACTTTAGCATCCCTCATTGACAAAATTACTAGGGATTTTTGGAACTAATTCTTTCATCCTAGATGCCCCATTTTCTGAGTGTGGGAGTAACTACATTAGATCTTCAAAAATCCCCCTATCCTTATACTCTATTTTCCCTGAGAGTTCTCTTTTGGGCAGAATTTTAACTAGGGTTTGAAGGAGCCTATGAATACCAGAATAAAAACTACCCAAATACCACAAGATGATAGCTGAGAAGATTTTAATTTGTAAGACTTTCTTCTTTCAAAACTCTATGCACTTTTGACTTCAAATTTGCCTACCTTATGCTTGAGAAAAAATGTTGTCGATGCTTCCAAAAAAACCAAATTTCCTGTAGAGAAACTTGGAGAAGAAGTGTTGCCTCTAATGATCAAATTAGAATATGTATTCATTGCCAATGCATTGTAGCAAACCCACACGAAGCTCATTAAGTTCACCATTACTGAAACTGGTGACTACAATGTTCACAGGACATGAAACAATGTCAAAAATTAAAATTTGAATGTGAATCGTCGATCTCTTTTCCTTTCGACGCATCGAACAGCTAGTAGAAACAATGTCATAAATCTTAACACTTTCCCCAACTTTGTTCTTGACCAATGAGAACATTTCAAATTTACCCATGTGCAGAAACCCACAACTTACTTTAACTTTGATAATCCTAGATAGGTGTCAACATGTCACAATTTCACAAGAATAAAATTCCAAGCATCTTTCAATTTTGGTATTGTTACCACCGTATATCCTCTCAAAAATTGATAGGTCTTTATCATCTTTGAAAATCAATGACCCCACCTTTACTTTCACCGGTCCTCTACCCAATAAAAAATGACCACATCACAAAATCCGGCAGATGGACATACCACCTTTGCATTCCAACATCAGTCCTACTGACAGCTGCCACACCATACCCCAATTTTACCAATAAAAAATGTACACCTCATCATGACCTAGCGACCTAAGACCCACTTCATAGTCTGAAACTACGTGGAAGATCAGATGACTGTCACTAAAGTGCAAACTTTAAAAACTGAGCAACTTCCTTTAGTGGTATAACGATAGCCACAAGATCTATTTGAAACTTAACCTTTGGAAGGCTATGACCCCACCCCACTATGTCACCATTGATAGGTGTCAACCCAGAAAAATACCATAAAACCCGAAATGTCAATGCTTTGTCACTGTCAGTCTTTAATTCAATCGGATGATTGCTGATAATGCATAAGGATTAACAAGTGGCCATCCTAGCTTAGTGTTATAATGACAGTCATTGATGGAATCTATAAGTTAATGACAACTTAGATTTGAAACTGGGTCCACCAGGTCAAGTGTCATGTAGTCACAACTTTGCAAGTCAGAAAATCTGACAACAGAGGGCCTTGAGATAAAGCGATAACCACAAGATTAAAATGAATTGGACGGTTAGGAAATAAAATGGGAAATTCTATAGTTTGATGTAAATTTTCATTAAAAAGTGACCTGTTTAAAACCTAACCACAAAATACATGAAGGGGACAACTTTTAAAGGTTTTAAATGAGCACATGAGTTATTTTCACTTTAATGAATAGAAAAGTAATGCTCAAATATAACAAGGCTTATGACAATTTAGGGTTTACAACATTTTCTCCTTGCTAGGTCAAATAATAGGGGTTTTATTATATTCCTGAAGCATGAGGACCCAAAAATTTTATAGTACTAACAGACACCATGGCAACACCTACTCGTACATAGATTTTATTTTCTCTATCATTATATATATGTTTATTTCCCTTGAAGTATTCTTTCTTAGGGGAATTTCGTAATAGATTCAATTTATGCAATAGGAAATGCATCACTTGATGGTGAATTTCATAGATGTACTCATATTCCTAGTATGGGATTCATGAAGGATTACATATTCCTTGTGAGTGATGAAGAAGGAGTTCCTTTGAAAATAGAAAAACTTCCATGTACTTTAAAGATTGGACCTTTCTTTTACTATACAATCATATCTTAATTACACCTTGTATTCAATATGAGAAGCTTACATCTATTGTATTCTTATTTTATACTATTATATCCTTTGACTAATGATCCCATGATTATTTTGCAGGGAATGATGTTTTTTGTGGTAAACTTGGTGACAAGTGTTTGCAGATATTCGGACCCACCATCTGTATAGGGTGGAACATCATATCCAAACTAAAACCCCAATCCACTATTTTGATTTCATATCATTGCTACAATAGTTATCATTACATCTATTTCTTAAACTATATTAAAGGTACTTTCACTTCATTTTTGAATCTAACACTATTTTTTTCTTAAAAGGTGGAAAGGCCAAGATATAAAGTTAAAGGATGCTCTCGTAGAGAGTATGAAAAACTTATTTGGACCTCAGGCATTTGAGAAGGGTAAGCTCATTTAGAAAGATGATTTATGATGTTTGAGGTATATTAGGGACCAGTACAGGTGTACATTATTGAAAAACCCAAAGTACCAGCGCCCCCGTTGGATTCTTGATTTAGAGTGGCAATGTCTTATTATTAATATGAATGAGAAAAATGAAATAAAAAAAGGAATTACACCACCAGTAAATAAAAGAAGGCATGTGATATTGTTAAGAATGTAATTGTGTACTAAATACTCTGCATATTTATATGAACTAACATATTTCAATCTCTTCATAGATTGCCTGACACGTCAAAGACAATAAAGGAAAGACTATAAAAGCATGGGCAACACAAGCTAGGCTCTAGAAGTTATTCCAAACTTGCTGCACAAGTTGTAAGTGTTAATATTATCAGATTTATATGAGGAAAAATACAATCTGTAGATGGCTTTTATGTCATGCCCAAAAATAATCATGCAAAAACACAACAATTTTTTTTTAAAAGAAAAGAACATAAGGAAAACATGCAAGCACAAATGTGTGAGGGTATCATGCCCCACATGGTCAAGTGGTGATCCCACACACATACCCTAGGTTGGCCAACCTCCCTCCATGACTAAGTTAGGACTGGGTTACCCTAAGTGGTAATTCTACACAAAATGTCCAAGGTGTTAGAATAACTGAGAGTGGGGTGAAACAGTTATCCACAGTCCCAAATAAAAATGTATAATCCAAAACAATTTACTTAAACTTCTACAGCTCGGTAACATAAAATACTATAATGTCTGTGCATTTACCGATTAACAGTGAATAACATATAATGATTACCGATCAAATCCAACATGTAATATGTAAAGTATGATACCAAAAAATCACCATAATGAACACATAACACAAAAGATTTAATGTGGAAACCTTGTGAAGGGAAAAACCACCTGGGACTGGAAACCCAAAAATGTTCACTCTTTTGAAGTGAGATCGGTGAAGACCCAACCCTGTTAAAGGTTACAAGCACATTGTGAGGTGTGACCTTGTTAGAGGATTTTAGACCAACCGTTATCATCTAACCAGAATTCACTATGGGGTTGACAGGATAACAATGTTCATTCTATGAATGATACATATAAGACTTTCTAGTCCACTCTGTTAAGAGATTTCTCTATTTACAATGGTTAAAATGTAACAGTAGTTGATCTGATTATAACACAACTTCAATTTCAAATGTTTAGATCTATATTATGCTCGTTTAAATCCTCTGATCAATATATCAATTCTATATCAACAATAATCAATGACTTACTGTCACTCGGTAATAACTTTCTAACACTCGATAAAATCTGCAGTTCAATTCTCCTTAACCAATTTGATCAGGCATACATGAAGATTGTTCATGCAATAATTCTGTAGTCTCCTTCTTTCGGCATGAGTTTCATAATGAAACCCTAGTCTCTTAAATAGACAAGTAAACCATTTCCTTCTCCTCCATAAGATTTTTCCGCTTATTCTCCTTCATCCATTTTTTCACTTAAACCTTTCTTGGCTGATGTGTCAGTAACATGTTTTGATTCCATCCTTTAGATCTTCCTTGAATTTTGTTAGTATTTGATCTTTGTAACAAACATTATCTCCATCTCTGATTTTGAGGTACTTTACAACTCATCAATCCTTATTGGCTAAACTAATAATTTAGTTTCTTTCTCTTTCTTTGTTAACAAAGAAATGTGTCGGTGAACACAAGCTCAGTTTATACTATGCTCGGTATACACTACACTGCTCGGTTTATACTATGATGCTTCATCAACCGACCACACTACCTTGTGTCTTTCAACTCTTTTCCTCATCATAGATGAATGAAACATAATCAAGTCAATAACATAAGGTCATAGACTCATCAACAAGTTACCTAGTGTATTCTTTATCCTCATCTGTCATATACATCTTCCTCGTGTAGATATTTCTGTTCTTCATCTATCTTACTCCTTTTATATAGATGTTTAGGTATTGTAACTTACAAGATAATTGTTGTCAAACTAGTTGACATCAATGAAAACATATTACTGATTTAATCATATTACATATCTAATCAGCAACTCGGTGATCTCTAATCACAGATCTTCAATTAGGTTCTAAATCAATTGTAGTTCATCAATCTCTCCCTTTGGCATTGATGGAAACTCAAGTAATATGAAATATACCATACACATACCAAACATATATTCTACAACTCTGTGAACAAATGTTATAGAATCTCTCCCTATCTTAATATGTTTAATCACTACGTTACTCAATAGCATTACCAATGCATCTTTGGTATTCTGTAGATATAATCTTTTCAGCTCTCAGATTCCTTCTTCTATTCTCAGTAACTGATCTTCAGTGTTCTCATTGGTGCATATTGTTTCATATTGTTTATCTCTCCCTTTGACAACAATTCGAAAGGAAAAAATAAACATATAGCTCTTTAGTAGCCATGTAACTCTCTGTTGTCCGGTGCATACTCTATATCTCTATATACTGATATGCCAATATGTTGCAGTTCTTCAAACTTTTCACAACCTTATACATGATCCAAAGTGTGAACTATGCTGCATTAACATGTATGATCTTCTGATAAAATTAGGCTGATGCAACATCCAGATCACATTAGTGACCGGTAGATAGGGGACAGACCCCAAGTCTAGTCCTCAAGTATTCAAATGTATTCTTCGGTAGAGGCTTTGTAAATATGTCTACAAGTTGTTCTTTAGATGTAACAAATTCTAGCTTAACTTGCTTCTCCTATACTTTTTCTCTTAAGTAGTGATACTTAATAGATATATGCTTTGTTTTAGAATGCATCACTAGATTCTTTGAAATGTTTATTGCATTGGTGTTGTTACAATATATAATCACTGGCTCAGTGATTACCTCATTCATACCTTCCAACACTTGCTTAATATATGCAATATTTGAACAGTTTTTAGTAGCAGCAACATACTCTACTTTAGCTATAGACTAAGAAATGCAATCCTACTTCTTACTTGTCCATGTAACAAGTCTTTCACCAAATAAAAATGCTCCTCTGGTGGTACTCTTTCTGTCATCCACATTTCCAGCCCAATCAACTTTGGTGTATACCTTCAGTTCAAATTTTTCTTCCTTAGGATACCATAATCCATAATCTTCTATTTTCTTCAGATACCTTAAGATTCTCTTTGTAGAAAAAATTTGTGACTCCCTAGGATTTGTAGAAAATCTTGCAACAATTCCCACAGCATGTGCTATGTCTGGTCTACTATGCACTACATACATTAACTTACCAATCATAGATTGGTACAGTGTTTGTTTCACCTCTGGAGTTTCATCTTCCTTAGTTAGTTTACATCTAGTAGCCATCGGTGTTCCCATAGGTTTAGCATCTTCCATTCCAAATGTCTTCAATACTTCCTTGATATATTTGGATTGTGTGATGAATATCCCATCACTCTATTGAATCACATGTAGTCCTAGAAAGAACTTAATCTCTCCAAACATAGACATTTCAAATTCACTTCTCACTTCGTCGAAAAATGACTTATAGATTTGATCTTGTCCTCCAAATATTATGTCATCCACAAATATTTCAACAATAAGAATAGTATCATCATTATCTCCTTTCATATACAGATTGCTACTCTCACTAGTTCTAACAAATGCAATACCTAACAAATAAGTATGCAGCCTATCATAATAGGCTCTTAGTGCTTGCTTCAAATCATATAAAGCTTTATGTAATCTACATACCATATCTTTCTTGTCTGGATCAACAAACCCTTCTGGTTGTTCTATGTAGACTTCTTCTTCAAGTATTCCATTCAAAAATGCTGACTTGACATCCATTTGATAAACTTTGAACTTTTTGTGTGCAACATATGCAAGTAACATTTTGACTCATTCTAATCTAGCAACAGGTGCAAATGTTTCACCATAGTTAATTCCTTCCTCCTGTGCATATCCCTTGCATACCAATCTAGCTTTATTTCTTGTTACCTCTCCATTTTCATTTTGTTTGTTTCTAAATATCCACTTAGTACTGATAACATTCTTATCTTTAGGTCTAGGTACTAAGGTCTAGATTTTTTTCTCTATCTATTCCATTTCCTCTTTGATTGCATTAACCCATTCATCATTTTCTAATGCAACTTTTACATTCTTCGGTTCATATTCACAAACTAGACATGTACCTTGTCCTGGCTTACTCCTTGTTTGCATGCTAGCTTGTCTATCTCCAATGATTTGTGTCTTAGGATGATGTATTCTGAAAAATCTTGCAAGTATCCAATCTCTTCTTTCTTGTTCATCCTGTTCAGGTTCATTTTCTTTCTTGATGGGTGCTTCCTGCTCATTGGTTTCTTTTTCCTGTTCCTTGGTATTGTTTCCCTACTGACCAGTTGTCATTGTCTACTACATTAGAGAGAACTCAAGTTGTTCAATGTAAGTGAATCTACTATAGTCTTTTAGTTCCTTTCTACTTTCCTCTACATTCTTATCATCAAAATCATCAACTTGAACATTAGCACTTTCAATCATTTTATTAGTTACCTTGTTAAGACACTTGTATGCTTTACTTTTACTAGAATCTCCTAGAAATATCCCTTAATCACCTTTTGAGTCAAACTTTCCATTTCTTTCATCCTTCAGAATAAAACATTTTCTTCCAAAAATCCTGAAATAATTTACAGTGGGTTTGTGTCCAAACCACAACTCATAGCGTGTCTTATTAGTGTCCTTCTTTAGTTGCACTTGGTTTAGAACATAAACAATTGTGCTGACAACTTCTCTCTAGTATGTTTGGGCAACATTCTTTTCTATCATTAATGTCCTAGCACAGTCAACAATTGACCTATTCCTCCTTTCACCAATGCCATTCTACTGAGGTGTCCTTGGTGTAGAGACCTATCTTTTAATACCATGCTCATTACAAATATTAGTAAATTCATCAGAGATAAATTCACCTCCTCTATCAGATCTTAATCATTTCAATTCTTTACCAGTCTCTTTTTCTACTTTTGCTTTATACCACTTGAACATCTTAAATGTCTCTGATTTTTCTTTCAAGAACATGATTGTCATCAACCTAGTATAATCATCAACAAAAAGAATTAAATATATGTCTCCATAATAACTCTGAGTTCTCACAGGACTACATAGGTTGGTATGCACTAACTCAAGTATCTTCTTTATTGAATAATCTTTTCTTTTGAAACTAAATTTAGTCATTTTACCTTTCTGACATTCATGACACATAACATGATTAGGCTTTGACAAGTTAGGCAGACCTCTAACTCTTTTCTTTTTACTGATCTTAATCATGTTATCAAAATTCACATGGCATAACCTCTTATGCCACAACCAAGCATCTTCATTTTTCATCATCAAGGACTAAGACTCATCATTATCAAGATAAAATAGATTACCTTTTGTTTGTGCTCCAATTCCAACTAGTCTTCCTCCATCAAATATTTTCTCTTTCTTTCTGTCAAAAGCAACTCGCTGACCTGAATTGTTATTTGTGCCACACTTAGCAAATTATAGTTTAGTCCTTCTACCCAATAAGCATTTTCACATTTTATTATATCATTTATCATCAGGGATCCTTTACCTCTTACCCTACAGGGTGTGTCATTATCCATCTTAACGGATCTTTTGTTGTATTGCTCAAGATGATCAAATTTATCATCATCACCAGTCATGTGATGTGTATAGCCAATGTCTATGATCCATGTATTATTTTTATTAACTTTTGAATTTAGTGTTGTTTCTACATGTTTTTCTTCTTCCTCAAAATCATCTTTCATAGCAACAAATACAACTTCTACATCATCATCAGAGTTAGATTTAGATTCATTTTCTTCTACTATGTAACATACCTTTTTGCTTCGGTCATTATTGTCTCGGTTGTCTCTATTGTAGCGTCGGTAGCCTCTATTGTTTCTTCTCCCATATCTTCCTTCAGATCGGTCTTTGGTTCTTTCATCATCTTCTTGTGTGGACATCTAGAAGCAATGTGACCAACTTCTTTACAATTAAAGCATGCTAGAGGTAATTTACCTCTATACCTTCCTTTAACTTTAAGTAACCTTCTGGCCATAAGAGCTTCATGTTCATCAAGCTCATTATCAATATTACTATCACTATCATCCTTATTATTTCTACTACTAGACTTACCAATCTTCAGAGAAGTCATGAAAGTGGATTCA
This sequence comes from Chamaecyparis obtusa, assembly GCA_027943335.1. NCBI lineage: Eukaryota > Viridiplantae > Streptophyta > Pinopsida > Cupressales > Cupressaceae > Chamaecyparis > Chamaecyparis obtusa. The sequence continues at coordinate 134,209 of BSBK01009492.1, forward strand.
ACATTTGGTACAACACTATTATCATAATTATTTAGTTCA